>JABASH010001264.1:0-27889 GCA_019776445.1 Tomocerus maximus | reverse complement strand
CTGAACTATGTAAATTATTTGCATGTCTCTTTCATCCTAATGAATAGTCTCCTAAGTTCTATTTCTGACTGACTGCAAGAATTTTGGAATTTTTGTCTAGTATACTTGAAAGGGTTTACTTCTTACACAAGCAATAGGAGAGGGTTAAAGTATCAAATGTGATATACCTACGCAAGAAAAGTATTTTGTTACTGCTAACATACCATTAAGCTGGGAACCGCCCACTAATTAGCTGTCGGAATTAGCTCTGCTTGTATTTCATTATAATTAAAGAACAAAAAGTCAAAGTCTTTCTGTAACACTTTTCCTTTCTGTTCTCATTAACAGAATCCGACCATCCGACACCACAACCAAGTTCAGTTAAGAGGATTTTCAGACAATTATCACTGTATGTAAAATTATCTCTCTCTCTGCAATATTAACTAATTTAAGGCACTTATGTACACTTACTGTACTATCTGTATTTGCACTATTGTGTATGCACAAGGTAGATTGAGTCCATTAAATTATTTATATATTGAAATGACAAAATATATTTACTGGCCCATGAAATGGTACTTTTGCCATCATTGATGCTGCTTCCAATTCTTCCAACCTGTGATGCTATATATAACTATGACACACTCCATTACTATGCTGTCTAAAATCGCTCTAATACCAAGTAGTGTCATTCATGATCAGGACATGACATGAGAATATGAGACTTGTTTGTGTCGTGGCACCAATGTGTCCAACTTGTCTGTAGAATGCAGATTCAATGCATAAATTACATCAAACTTACAGAGAAAGACATGACACGACAAAACTTTAGAAATGCCACACTGACTAATGTTAAGTACACAAAATGTATCTAGCAGTTTTACGTATCTGTAAACAATCTTATTCTTGTTTGTTCAGTCAAGGATTAACAGTCGGTTTGTGCACACTCACATACTACTTTTTCATTGGAGTGCAAACAGACATAACATAAACCATATTGTCCCAAATGCCCATTGTGCATTTGTGTAGGATGTTATTTTAAGGTTTGTAAATGACAAACCTGTCAGATATTTTCTTTGTGGTGGCTGATGTACCTGGACACTTAAACTAACATATTTTAAACAGGTAGCACATGTAAATGAAAAATACACAAAGTGTACCTGTACTAGCTTGTCCTTTGTAACAAATGTGTATTCAGTATGCAGTTATGCTCATCTTTTATTGTAGATACCATAGTGTGCAATGCATACGTACAGAATCTCCTCAAGGCTATGTACCTTATTTTTAGATGATCGTAAAGATAATTGCAATATCATCCTGTGCCATCTTTCATGGGTGAAAATGTCAACTGAGTCACAGTTACTGATGATTGCTATTTTCCTATTGCATAATATGTTTTAGAGACGAATTTATTAACATCCCGTACCGTATAACTAGATTCAATTGACCGTGGTCAGCTATCGTTTCAATCATTCGGATTATGATATGCGAAAATGTACAACTATTTGTACGTAAAACACATGCCAATTTAGTTTATTGGATAGTTTTCCTAGATATTTCAAAGAGAAAACGTTCCCAAAAGCTCCTATTGGGAGATTGGGACAACTATAGTACTGTCGAAGGGGAGGAGAAATGGAGTTATACGGTACACAAGTATAATCTCTGCATGCCATAAAGTTAATAGGCAGAAATTAGAAGTCTTTGATGTATGTATCATCGTTTCTTAGAATTCCGAATATTCATCAATGATTCACTGTGTTCGAATGATAAATGATGAGCTATTGCAATAAATAGAATTATATTCATAATGAACCTTTGTTCGCCAATTTTCACACTAATTAAGTTACGCCCAACTCAGATTGAACATTTTGTATGAAGAGCTTACGATTACTAATTAATTTTTGTATATAGCATCATTTCATGTGATATGTTTCACTACAATGAGTTTAATATTGATATGCATGCATAAACTGCAGTTATAATATTTTATCTTTAGTCTTACATAATATAGCTCAGTATTAGGTATTTGATTGACTCGTAGACTTAGATATCCTTGTTAGATATAACTCTACATTCTGAATTAAACAAATATGTAGGGCTAGTTCAGGTATTGCAGTTTTATGATGTAGTGGTATCCGATTGGCCGAAATTTACAAGTGGCCGTTCTATACGGTATAAATTGGGGAAGTTACATAAAGCCACGAATGCCAGAATAGTAATTTCGTTGTTTCCTTGTTGAGCACGTAAAACAAGAGAGATTTTAGTGGAGCAAGTAGAATTTGATTTTGTGAAACTAGAGAGAGAGAGTAATGAACTGAGAACTGAAGCGTACCTTTGTCACGAGCGGTGACCACAAATTCGTAGTAAGCATTATTATTGTCAGCATCCAACTGCTTGTTATTCCGGATTACTCCATTAGTATCGATACTGAAGTGGTCGTCTGAAACCAAATACTCGATCTCTGCATTCGAACCCGAGTCTGCATCTGTAGCTTTCACTTTAAGTATTGACGTCTCCAATGGTAAGTCTTCGTCTATGTTGTGTGCTTGGTAGTCGGGAAGCTCAAATTTTGGAGCATTATCGTTAACATCAGTAACTCGGATTGTCAACTGTAAAGACGATAAGGAAAAATGTCAAAACATATCCCTCCTTTTCCTTTTAAGCACTTTCTCCAGCTTTCTTTCTTTGTATTTTACTTTATTTATTATTAAAGCAGTATTTTTTGTGAGATAATAGATATAGCCAAATACTTACCTCGACAGAAGTAGAAAATCCTCCGGAATCTTCTGTAGCTGTAACAATAAGTTGGTAAACGTGGGGTTGTCTCAAATCTTCAAAATCCAGCTCCTTAGCAAGTTTTACGATCCCCGTTGTTGGTGCAATATTGAAGGTGCCTGCTCCTTGGTGGCCTTGTGCCTTCAGAGTGTATCTTATCTCACGATCCGCAAAAGACTTGGCTTTCACTGATATAATGCTGCAACAAAAAAATACGATTTTTAAACTGCTCTCTTTATACCCCATTCCGCAGTAAAGAAGCGCAATTAAAAGCATTGTCACGTACACGAACCACTTATTTCAACATTATACTGGGAAGACTAGCAATCTACTAATTATTCCCTGACCACAGTGTTTAAACTATTTAGTACCTATCTGCTAATTTATTATCCTTGATGAGCATTCTTAAAAAGCAATACCCACTTAGAACGTTAGAACCAGAGTAAATGTTGATGCATAATTACATAATTACAACAATATTAGAATCATTGTGTCTGTGGCCCTATTCATAGCGTTTATTTTGTATCACTCCCTTTGATAGTGGTACTTGAATCGTTTGTTGAATTACTATGAACGTGGCAGAACTTTAAGCATCTGAAAATGTAGTATGCTGTATAGATTACCAATATAGATATAGATAGATACCATAGATATAAATTTGCATTAAAATTCTGCAACAAAAATCATGACCCCAAATTTTAATATTCCAAAAACTGCAAGGATATTGAACAATTTGACGGTTTAATGTATACGAAAAGTATTTTCAAGTGGAAGTGCAAGGATAGTCTCCAATATTTTAATTTTACAGCTTTTCAGTAACACTAAAGGGTATGTATAGTATGTAAATCATAACAAACGATAAGTACCTCGCCTCGGTATAAACGTATATTCAGGTCGTGTTCTAGGAAATTGCATTCCCAAACCTGAGTCGGTTGATAGAAACAAACTTTATAGTACATCCGCACATATTTTTATCTCAAAAATACATAGTATAGCCTACGTTAAACAAAAAAGTCCCCTGTGCCGTATTCACTTCTTGTTAGTTTCGTTATGCTTATGCTGTCCCTTTTCAAAAGAAACTTACTATACTTAATAGAAATAACAATCGAAAAGGGAACACGACAAGTGTATGCATGAAGGTGGCTATTACATAAAGCTCTACTGCCTACTGGTCATTACACTTTTCTGGCAAAAATCCATGGTTTAGTTAGTTTCGATGAGAAAATATTCCACTGAGGAAGATAATATACATTTTCGTCCATTAAAGAAGAACCTGCGAAAATGTAATCTGCATTAATTGGAAATCTTGAAAATTAAACTTGAGAGTCTTTACTTTGGAATAATAACCTTTCAAAATTGCAGTCAACACGGGACTGTTAGTGTGCTGAGAAAATGAAATTATTTTATAGGACTTCTCTAAGATAGGGATTCGAAACACTGCCTAAAACAAATTCTCATCAGACATCGTTGTCTTTTCTTGGGAAGAGTGTAAGTATAGTTTGTCTCCAGTCCACAGAGTGTAATCAAAGATAATTGGTAACAAAATCTCCTTGATGTTCTTGTGCCAAACTACAGAGGTAACTTAAACTTAACCTTCCTCTCTGCTACCTTTCCCAATCCCAAGTACTGTTTTCTTCATTACGTATCATAATATTATGTTTGTGTGCTGCAAAGCTACATGTCACACAATAAACAAAGTTTGTAAAAAGTAACTCGTATATGGTCACTGCATGACTTATATTTATATAGCATTTCAGTTAATGGTTCGTTGTAGTTTTGAACTTTCCACTCGAAGCAACTTATTTCGAACCATATAATTAGCCTTGTAAAGAACATAGTAGAGTTTTTGGAGAGCTTTAATGTGCCCAGCTAAATTCCTGAAAAGCCCAAGATGTTCAAGTTTCAAATGAACAACATTTTCTTTCCATTTCATGCACAACTAAGGTACCAGATCCGTGGACTGTCCTGACAAGGTTGGATTTGACAATTTTCTTTCTATTGAAGACATTAGGCAACAATCTATTATCTTATGTAACATGCTTCCTAGCACGATTTTGGAGACGGTGACTTATGAGCCGTTTCGATCTATGAGCCGGTCCTTTGTTGCCGCATTGAAATTAGAGCATGTGCTGTGCTTACACTACAAAACAGTTAATTGCACTGTGCCTTCACATTTTCATAAATGTAACTGTGATAATAGACAAAAGCAGAAAGAAACCATCAAACGAACAATATATGTACATTTAGGCAGAAAGACCCTGAGGAAAAATTAAAATAGTTCTGCTGATATTACTGATACACTCATGTCGTATCGTATATCGTATTGTAGTGCATACTAACAGTGAGGTTATGATTATGAAACATTTGCAGTTGAAAAATTGAAACCGAATCATCGTTTGATGACACATCAATAATTCTCTCGCCGGAGTCGTTGCATCGATCCAGAATGGAATGTTGAAGTCAGGCTTGATTTTTAAAGTCTTAGAGCAAAGGGCAAGCTTGTATGTACATTCTTTGAACAGGTACAAAATAGACGACAAGGTACGTATTTGCATTTATTTATAGTTGAAGCATCGCCAGTACTGATCTTTATGGTTTTATTTAGCTGACCCGAACAGACAGGAATAGTAATAGAATACCAAGAATAATGTTTGGATGACATGATACGTTTATGATTTCTCAGCCTGAGAACAATGCAATCCAGCGAGAAATAACTTTGAGTAAACGGTTCAGGAAGGATTGGAAGAGACAGCAGTTGTCTTGTCAACGTCAGACTCTCTGGCTGAGGTCATATAGAGTGAACATTATCTTCTACCGATGCATCCTGACTTTCTTCATATAACCTGAGTATCGATTTTCGTTCTGTACTTCCCCATGACTAACTAAAGAGTACAAATATGTGTACCTTTTTGTTCGATTGAGCATGCACTTTGTCTTCACGAAAGTATTACCTAACACTCCGGCCATAAGTGTAACTACCTACCAATTAATACTTTAGACATACACTTGCATGACAAAGCTATAGTATCGACCCTGGCTGCATTCTATTAGTCGTATGTCACAGTCAATTTGTCGTTACTTGAGTCTCCAGGTACAATAATTACATTTACACAAGCTCTGAAGAAAAACTAAATATAACTGCCGGTCTCCCTATATGATTGGACTTGTCACAAATTTATACTAAATATACTGCCGCCGCATATTATTGTGTCAATCCTACACTCGCCTTCGCTTGGCTAACTTTTAGACTTTTTCTTTGCACACGTCTGTATGCATTTAAAAACATTTAGTATTAGCTTTTCCTTTTGGATAATGTAATTACTCGAAGGAAGCAGACGTCATATCCACCATGGAACTTGGTCTTTAAGTAACTCAGTAGCAGCAAAATGAATGTGAGCAAATGTACGAACGATTATGCATTTTTAAAGTCATAGCTGAGATAGCATTTTTAAGACGGCTTCTTTCTAGCTTTCGGATGGTGCAGTTAGATAATTGATGTGAAACGAAATGACAGCCGGGGAAAATGTTAGTATTGTTAAGTGAGCTGCGCACATTCAAATAATTTATATAATATACTTCTCTGTCATGACCATGTTCCATGCATATGGCTTCTTTTGCTTAAGGAGATTATGGAGATAAGTAAGAGTAGAAAACAGTGAAAGACAAAAGTACCTACTCAAAGATTAGGCGCACAAACATAATAAACAACTATAATTGCTTTTATAGTATAACTGCACGTGTACTATTATTACCCATTACGTAAGTAATACTGTTATCAAGTCTGCATTTTATGCTCAATATAGACATACACACAGCTATAAAAAGCAAGAAACTGTTAAACCTACCCTGGGCTCATCTTTAAACACATTTTATGTACCTAAAGAAAAAACAAGAGAATACAACTGTCATAATGTCGGAAGGAAATGTTAATGTTTTACATGTAGGTATCTTAAATTTTTCTGGTGTACGTGTGCGGTACTTACTACATTGCCTATGGCTTGACTACTATCTTAATCGAGTCCCATCTTGGAATAAACTCGACTCACTAGAGTGTAGTTGACATTTTTATACACATTCTTCGATTTTCAGATTCTAATTTTCTCTGTGCGTGGGTGGAAAAGAAATCCATTCAGGATTAAAAGAACTTTTAAGGCTACAGATTAGTGCATAGTGCCATAGCACTAGTTCACATTTTAGTTTCATCGTTTTAATTATGTAAATAGTTGTATTGTGCTGGGGTTCTAAGTATCTGTCTTCTTTCACATTGATATTAGTAATGAAAATTCCTTTACAATGAACAGTACTTTGGAGATAAATCGATACGTAACTAATTTTGCATTCCTATTATAGGACTGTAACTCGAGTATATCCACTTTGTGTAATCACATGATGACTTCTATATCAAGAATAATATGTACCTAGTATATGCACGTCATAAAATGCAATTTAATGTAATGTAATGGTGAAGTCGAGTGTTTCCATTCGTGCATTCCCAGAAATGAACACTTTAAAAATTCATTAGTATCCCATTACAGTTGCCTCTTAGTTAAGTTTCTTTGGTTGGGCTACAATCTTGTCTGAAGTGTCAGTTTTTCTTCCATAAGCGGCTAACTTTTATGGATATCATTCACAGTGCAGTACTTCGAAAATGATACTGCACATTGCACATCTTATTTTTCTGTACTAGGTAACTGCAGTTTGGATGCTAGTGCTACCCTTTTCTTGCTAACGATAAGTTGCATTTTTGTACTCTTTGTGCTCAAAAAGTAGCCATTACTTTTAACACTCGACTAAACTTTCAATTTATCTTAAACTTTTTGGTAACATCTTATACTTATGTTACGTTTAAATTTCCACATTAGTTTGCTATACCAAAGAAAGCAATTTACCCGAGCTTTCTAGAAATAACTTTGAGGAATCACAATCACAGTGAGAACCGAAAAATTTGTCATCTATTCACTTTCTCCTGAGAGGATATTATAATAAAATAATAAATAACCCAAGAAAGTTGGCACATGGACAACTGGTATAAATGTGAAGTAAATGATTTGCATGATATGGTTAAGTATTTTTATGTTCCACTGACAAATCCAGGTTGCTAAATATTTAACTCAATCAAGCAATGCAGATATTGCTTATGAAATGCATTTGGGGTAAGTTTCTCTTTCCCATCTAGGTATCGTATAATGAATATTTAATAGAAAAATCAAAAGATATCCTTGTTGACTTTCAATCAATCCAATTTCAAGTTAAACATACTACAGTGTATTCTTTCGCATAGCTAGAGCTTCGTAATCGTAAATGTATATTTAACCGCATATTTACTAAAATTATCAAATAAACTTGTTTAAATAGGAGATTTGTAGCAGATACTATCACGTAATGTATACTGCTTGTAAATAAAAAGCTGTTAGTTAAACAAACCACTAAAGCTGAGTTAAGTCACTAGAGAAAGAGAAAGTTGCCGACTCAGCAGATTCATAAGCAGAAGATATTATGCCTACTCAAGTAGTATATTTCACACAGTGTATCATCAATAGTTCCATATATGCAGTGTATTTAGTACGTAATAACATACCCTTTCATATTCAAAGGAGTAGAAGGGATTTACTAGTTTTCGGCAGCTACATAACTGCTGACTGAAGTTTTGCGGTGCAGTTCAGTTCGCAGAAGAAAGCGAGAAGAGAGTGAAGGAAGGGCATCGTAGCCAACCGACAAAGAAATTCTGACAGTTTTAATGAAGAAATATTAGAACAAGTCTACTTTGCTTGGATACAACTGACTTGGTTATTGCACTCTTCTTCCTATCTCTTCTCTTATGGAAATATAAAATAAAGATAAAGGGAAAACGTATTCATTCCGTGTGTACGTAACACACACACACTCCAGTTAAAATGACTGTGAAAGTGAGTGAAGTACAGAGTGGGAAGAATAAGACGGCAAAGCAATAATATCTCCTTCCCTACCCTTTCCTTGTTTTCCTTTGTTTCCCATTCCACTTTATGAGAATCTCTTTCTCTTACAGATATGACCGAGATAGCACTATTTCTTTTACATCCCCATCCTCAATTCAACTCTATTTCCACATTTGAATCTACATTGCTGCTCAACTCAACAAAATGTTGCTTATCTATGCACAATTTTTGACCCTTTTACTAGTAAGCATACTCCAATTCAATGCAAACATTGCTATTCAGGTGCTATTACTACAACTTCTATTACAATTCGTTTCAGGTACTATCCTTTCAATGTCCCGATTCTCTATGTTTGCACTAACTTCATTTGCACTTTAGTGCAATCTAGTTCAGTGAGTGTTGGAATTCAAGTATTATCAAGTGTTCACAGTTTCCATTTACTATTGGATTACAATGAAATTAATGTTCAAGTACAATTAATCGTGTTAACTTTGGCCCCCCACTTTCCTGGTGTCTTTTTTCCAGACTGTTTAGAAAGGATAGAAAGTATTATAATGTGTAGAAATGTGTACATTGTATATATCTCTGAAAGTTAAATCTCTTGAAGCGAGAATTAATATAAGCTTATATAGTAAGCTATATAGTACCTATTTAGCATTGGCGAGGACTAGGATGGTTGATACCAGGATGTAGTAAATGTTTCCTAATTTAGGCGAATATGGTTGTTTGTGGTGGCATCATTGGTATTATGGTTTAGTAACTTTGAATTTAATTTGAACTCAAAGTTGGTAAAAGTAGTTTATGAGAGGAGAGGCGTTTCACTTTTTTCTGGTGCACTCTTGTTTCAGTTAGTGCAGCCAGACGAATAAAACTCCTACCCTGATGAATGCACTCTGCTAGCTATTTAAGTACCATTGCTCTGCTCTGGGTTCTCAAGTATTGTATTTCTATTTATTTGTACAAAGACTAAGGGACTCTCTTGCGTCAACTGCTATGCATATTATCGTTACGAATTGTATTGTCCTCAACTTGAAAAGCATATTCACTATATAGCCAAGGACAGACATACCTAAATAACCACAATTCACACGAAGTTCTTCTGGTATTTTGTAGTAGTGTCTTATCTATTACAAAAGTACATACTTAGTAACGCATATAATATACATTTGTCATTATCACTATATAGAATGTAATGTAGACTTCCAATTACTAAACCAACTTGAACTTCAGTTCATTCTGTCCACAGCATCATTACTTAACTTTTAGATGTACTCTTCTGACTCAACCTAAAGGGTCTCCCTGAGCACACAATCACAATGAACTTGGATATGGGCTCACAGTTACTATTCCTGATGTTTCTATGCTTTGTTAAAAGACAAGAAACGTAAAGCAAGAGGCTCGTAAAAATAATGTGCCCTTCTTTGGTGCTACTACTCTGTATTTTATGACTCTTCCATCACACCGACTCTATTATATTTCTGTATACACTTTATGAACTCACTCCTCTCCTTACCCTCGTTATTTCCTGTCAAAATATATCCCTTCTGTTTTGTCAGTTTTATTTTATATCTATAAACATTACATAACATAACATTACCACATACCGATAAATTATAACTCTGTCAAATCTCGAAAAGACAAGAAGTCAAGACAAGTCAGCACTATTCCCTAGGCTAACATATACCACAGCATTACCTGGGGTAAAACATTTCTTTGTTTTTAGTTGACTGTTCCAACCTGTAGCCTAAATAGCATCTATAATGCATACCAGAGTATATAGGAATGTAAAGTACAGATATAAATGTACATTTATAAATTGTTAACCTATTTTTGACAATGTCATCATCAATAGCGTTTCGAAGTAACTTTAAAACAATTAATATATGCATGGTTGACATTTTTAATTAATCTAATGATTTAACAGAAAGTGTACACAATAAACTTTACTAGTCCTAATAGTGCTCAAGCTCATTACATTACGAAGTCTTACAGGTTGCTTATTCTTCCTAGTGTTAATATTACCATAGCTAACTCACAGGTATACATGCTTCACTGTACAATAATATTGGACAACTTTTACGGATTTACTATGATCAACTAATTTTTCACACAGTGCACGCATGATAAGGCATAAATAAACCAACACTAAAAGGAGGTGTGCGTGAATTCAAAGTGTCCTGTCAAAGGAGAGGTTCGATTCGTAGTACCTACATATAAAGTAAAATTGAATGATCTGAACTTATGTCAGTGATAAAAAATGGTTATATAAAATTAAGGTTTGAAATTGAACTTCGGGATCTAACGCATTTACTACAACATACGTAAAGTTAGACTATAGACACCACTGTGGATTACCTCCTTGTACAGTATCTGAATGAAATAAATATGTTGCTTTACTGTAGCTCTTTTGGGGGAACTGAATACATAATACAGCAGAGCTAGACAAGTCATTTCTTAAGCCATAAACCCGAATCGGCTCAAAAAGCCTACAATTGTAAATTACATCAGATAAGTATTCAGCTCAAGTCTTGTAAAGTTGAATGGTCCGCATAAGTTTACTTTAACAACCTTGCCACGCTACCATATTACGTAGTAACTTTCGCATTCGCACAAAAAGAATTTACGTCTGCGACTCAACTCTTCTGTCGTTAGTTAACACTTGGCAGTTTACCTCTAACTCTGACCCACGTCTCGAAAACTGTCTTATCAGCGGTTCACTCTTTTTGTATCGACATTTTACACACAGAGTTACTCATAAAGCTTACATTCCTGACACATACTACTATTTTGAGACGTATTTTCACAATTTCAGATCCATTTTAAAATATAACTGTTTTCATTCCTTCAATTGTGGATTGTGAGGAAACAATACAACAATTTTTAACTTGACGGGTAAGGTTTTGTATTTAGGTAATACAATGTAATACTAAGGTTTTTTGTATTTCATAAAGTGCATAAACTGATTTTCTATGCAAATTAGCTAAACTTACGTGTAAGATGGAATGCTTTGATGATACTTTGTAGTTGGTAGGCATTGTTACTTTTCAAGTGGTATTTTTATGTACCTCTTAGACGGAAATTGACATTGGCATTGGCAGAAGAAGTTCAATTGACCATTGAGAAAATGAAATACAGTTTCCCACATGAAAAATGATAGTGGCAACGCCTTATCATATCTTAGAATTTTATATGACTTCTCTTTGCTTTAGGTTTTTGAGCTAAATGAATAGATATTTGTCTGTAGTTTACTGGTTGGTATACGCCCGAAATTCTGTTGAATGTTGAACATCAACAGAACGAGCTCAAAGGCAACACCTTTGATTTCAAAGATGATATTGCATTGTACAGCAATAGAAAACTACAATAATAATACAGTACATTCGTAAATTGTAAGTATAGGTCTGTTTTTGGTTTTTGAGCTAAATGAATAGATATTTGTCTGTAGTTTACTGGTTGGTATACGCTGGTAAGTATAGGTCTGTAGTGTACCTAATAAAATATGGAAGTCTCTTTTATGCTTATCAGTACAATAATATAACGTAGACAAGAGTTACATAATGTGTAGATTTTATTGCATTGAAATAATATTATGCATTTCAAAGCTACCAAATGTAAATAAAAGCAAATTGATGACTACACGAAGCCCGAAGAAGATCGAGATAAGAATCTCATAGGAAAGATATTTAGTCAACAGTGGTATTAGTGGATGGTTAGTACTTATATTTACTGTATCACTACATCACTACAACAATAACACTATAGTTAAGCTATGCTCTTATATCACACATAAAAATGTTACATGACCATGTTGGTCACAGTGCAATCGTGTAGACGAAGACGCAATCTTGAAAACGCCTTGTGTCAGTTCTCACATTCAATTTCCGTTTCTGCAATGGTGGATGTACACTATACATTGTTTTACCAATCCATTTTCACAAAAATGTCTAACATAGGAAAGTTTTTACTATTTTTGGGGTATTCAAAATTCATCACATGCTATGCTATAATGTTTCTGTAATTGCTGTAAATCAAAGGGTTAAAAACTAGCTTTACTTTTACTAAGTATAACTTGTAAAACTGTAACTGCGTAATAGCTTGTGTTGGTGGGGATAAAAATGTAATAGTGTGAAAATGTGTCTCTGAGCTGGAATATAAAAGCAAACATTTAACATCGATATCCTAACACCATCAACGAGGAAAGTGTAATCCAGTTCTCGAGAAAAATAATGGCAATAATAATGAAACTTTCTCCGCTCTATCGTCAATTCAATAATCCTTTACTTATTACTTCTATTCTATTGGTTTTATATTGCAGAGAGCGAAAGGCAAGACTCCATATGATTTTGGTAGCATTAGTTCCCAGTGCCACTGTGCCTCTATCACAACACGATGTTAGTAAAGCGTGTAATGTATTTTTCTGTGGAAATGTGATGTGATCAGTTAAGTCCCTTTTCTTTTTGCGTCTTTTACGTAACCAGTAGTATTTATATCACAAGATTTAGTAGGAGAAACACTCTTGAAGCAACTTTATACAGAGTACTTAACTTTCTATATTCTATTTTCCTCCTCCAAGATGTTCTGTTCAATTGGACTGGGACAGTCCTTATTCCTTACAGATCAATTCAGTCACACGGGAAACTATATAAATGTACTTTAGTCTAAAAGGAAAAAGACGGGAAGCCTAAATTGGATTACCATCTCGTGTACTCAGCAGAGAAAGAAAAAATGTTGTAATTTAGTATAGTCGAGATAAGGTCCAGTTGCATGCGCTCAGAAAAGTTAGAGATATATTACATATACACAGAAATGTTATACTTAGGGAATATACTTCTCAATTCCATACTGGTAATAGAAGGAAAGCCTGGGAACTACAGTCTTGTGTAACTACTGGTGGCCTTTTACTAAGAAAATTAAAACTGCATTAGACTAGTACAGTTTTTTTTCTGCGAGATCTGTCTGGTAGCAATGTAAGCTAAGAGAAAGCAATAAAAACCTTACATTCTTCACGGGAGGAGATTCTTTCCCCACAAATTAGTTCAGTTCAGGCTCAACACGTAACAATAACAAAGCAAATTCACTTGTATTTAGTTCGACATAGATTCAGATGGGCTGAGAAGGGTATATCACTTGAGTGATACATAGTTGGTGGTAATTCATGGGCACTATGGTACTTGCTCTCGTATTTAATTGACACGGGAATTTATTTGTGGTTTTCAAAGATAGATAATTATTAGCACACATCAACCAAGGAGAATCTAATTGCCAATTAGTTGCCAGTAATTCATTCAGCCAAAATATTGTACTTCTATATGATGGGATAAGGAAACCGAATGAGGTCGACGAACTTAACAAGTCTGACGTTATTGTTTCGTATGAGTAAGAATTGATGTTAATTATTTCGTGCTAGCGCTCCAAATGGATTGGATTATCTACTATACCATTGCATTTATACTTAAATTATTTCTGAATTAATGGAGAACATAATGAAACAGGAGCAACATTATGACTTTGGTCATAAACAATCTAATTAATCCGTAATAGACATCTCAGATTGCCTTTCTAAGTAGAAAGTTCCGGATAATTGTTTTCCTGAAAATTGTTGTTTGGGGAAGATAACTTTCTCCTGTCAAAATAGTCACATCTTCTACAAATACAAATCCATGTTTGTATATTAAAACAGTTCAGTGAGTACTGAGAACTGAGATGATAAACTATAAACACATTCTCACACAGGCTTTTCTACACGACATATCATCTGATTTGCATACTTATTCTATATCAATGCAAAGAAAGAATATATTTCAAATACCTAACTCACTAAGGTTCAAAGCAAACTATGTCAGTAAATATATTTTAATGGCGGTAATTCAGGAGTACTGCTTAAGATCCGCAAAATGAATGCAAAGGCTTCTTGGAATAAAGGCCTAGACTGACAATAATCTTTATAGTAGATAGTATTAGTGCAGTTATGATTCACGGGGTTTCTCAAGAAGTAAATAGTAGTAACAAATGGTCTACTAGAATTGGCGATTGAATAGAATGTAAGAGAAATCCATGAAAAGGTTACTACGGTTCTTCATGGACCTAAAGTAAGATAAATATAATATAGTTAAGAACAATATAATTCTGGATAAAAGACAGTTCTTAGTATTTGCATTGCATAAACCAGGATTTCCCCTTTTCGCCTTAGCTCAATAGCTAAAATTACAACATTGACTAACATTAGCACTTCTTTTGTTGCAATCGATGCCATAAAATATGACATTAAAATGTTAGGTAAATGTTTGCTGTGAGTCAACTTCGATGGTATCACTGTGATGGTATACATACACCTTGGGTAATTATTTATTGTTAGCAAGAACAGAAAATCTCGTTTGTTTTATTCTTCGCGTGAAAATGAAATAAAAGAATGTATGTGCCTTGTTTCAGACAAAATATTACTTAAAGGAATATCCTTCTGAACTCCCTAACTAAATATGCACCCTCTTCTTATGTAAACTCCTGAAAGTATGTACATTCGCATAATATTAGCTCTTGAAATTCAATTCACACATGTAGCTAAAACTCTATCGTACGTGTCCCATGAAAAGATTACAGAGTTAACTTGCAAACTTTTAGCATCCCTTGCAAGTGACAGAATAAGTAGCAATCTAATCATGTAATGTCTAGCAATGCCATGTTTGACTTGGAGATGCCTACCGAATTATGTACTACTCAGTTAGCACATTTTTGTGATTTGCCGAAGCTACGGCTACATGTCATAACAAGAACCTGATTTAGAGAAGATTTGATTTTCTTTTGATATTCCTGATAGGATGAGCGATATTATTTTTCAAGGATGTATTCGTGTACATGTCGAATTCCTAACTTCTTGTTCTTCAGGCAATAAACTCATAAAATAGTTAATTATGCAGCCAAAGCATTTTTACTATCCCAAGCCAATAAACGTCATGCATGAACAAAAGTATTTAGCTTACTCAGAGTCTTTCTTCCGATTCTCGGGTATCTCAGCTTCATATTTGGGCATGTAGAATTGAGGCGGTCTTTTTCCACCGACGATAGAAAGCCGTTCTTCTGGAGTGGATTGAAATCTGCGGTCATCCAAACGACCATTTTGATCTTCGGCTTTTACATACAGTACGTATTCCATATCCAGTTGAAATGCATCAGTTCCCCGAGTGCGGACAACTCCAGATCGCTCATCTACCTCGAATCTGCCACCGGCTGCAAAGTCAAAGGAAAACAGAATTGCAGTTTGAATTGAATTAATGCATTATTACAATACTACTACGTATTACTATCATTTGACACTTTTCGAGTAAATAGAAAGCATAATGCAACAGAAACAAGACGTGTCCTTTTCAATTTGACAATCTCGTACAGCTTGTTCCTAATTCCATATCCGAGATATTTAGACACTCATACCTCCATCATTTATGTATGAAAAAGATAAACAGAACAGCGACATGGAAAGAGAGAGGGAAGCCGAGATGCAATCTGTTCATCTCTACCGACAAATGACAAGAGACAGATACACAATATTCCATCTCATTGCCCTTTATCTCCAGCAGTTGTGCAATTAAAATACCTACGCAGTTTATTATCCTCTACTGACATCCCAAGCTGGATTCTGGACAAAATCCTTTGTTCAGAGTGAAGATGAATATCACTGTCCGACATGAGTCAAAATGAGTCATATTATTATTCTTGCTTAGCTCAGAATGTCTCTTACTAAATAACTTTGCTGTAATGCAATCATGTCAGTCCAGTAAGTGGTGCCGTATGCCCACGTATCGGTAAAACTTATTAAAAGCAGTTAGTCTGCTGATGTGAGCGGGCGAAAAGCTTTTACTCACGATTTGTTGAAACCGCAGCGCAGTAGTGATATATCTGCCAACTCTCGTTATAATTGTAGTTGTAAACAAGGAAAAAACTGCTATAGGATTGCATAATCTACGTAAGTATAGGCATTCACTAAATACATCCTTATAATGTTGATATGACAGGTACATACTTATTATATCCCTTAATATCACATAGCTCAGCTTAGAATCTCACATCCCAAATTGGAAACTGTCAGGATTCAGAGAAAAGAAAATAGCAGCTGTAAATGAACAAGGTAATAAATCAAAATACTGTGCTCGTTTTCTGTTGAATGACGACTACAGCAACACAAACGCACCTACACACTACCAACCCGCAAAGTTTTACATACCGCAATAATTAGGTAGACAAAGAACACTCTTTTTTGCCGTACTATTCAAAATCTCAACTATTAAATTCTGTGCATTCTAACAAATTATATTTATATGCATCCTTGTACTACATTATCTAAAGAAATATATTGTTCTGCAATCAAAACATAAAAATTCTTGAATGAATCTGTGGATTGCTTGTATTGGGTTGAGTAGACATAGCTTTTGGGTGTCATGTTTTCAACTTGAGATAAAAAGAGTTCCAGATAACACTTTTATGCTCGCGCCCATCTGCCATAAACTAGGGGGATTTTATTGATAATTACAGGAGAAATAATTTTGGGTTAAGCTCCTCTCGCGCACTGCATCAAATCTCATCTATCTAATCTATGTGTGTAGTAACGCATCAGAGCCATGCCATAGTACATAATTGCCGTTATGGAATCCGACCAGATGCTTCTCCAGTCGAAATACTCACAAGACATAGCATTCAGCATCTCGTCCCAGAAGAATACGATACTAATCGTAGGTACTGAGAAGACGTGTCTTTCCTTAGCTAAATACTATCTTAAACTCGAGTAAAACAAGACAGACATTGAAAGATGGATGGATGAGCACCTTAGAGATAGTTAGTCAACCCTTCTCCCTATCTACGACTTAGGATGATACAAGAGTAAAGTACTTATGCTACTTTATACTCCTCCAACCTGACTTAGACACACATTTCAACTTGTACTCCAAGGGTTTATCTTTAGGTAGTAGTACTGTTCAACTCTAATCATTTACGACTCGGACTTGACTTTGAATATTTCCAAAATGTCTACCTATACTTACCTGCCTTTCTATCATTACACATAGATACACTTGCTTTTCTTTATAGGGAAAATATTTTTTATCCCTGGAAATAAGATCCAAGGGACTATTTTGCCTAAAGTAACAAGATCGTGCCTTGCTTTAAAATTAGACATTTCTCTGCGCATGATTATATATACGGTACATGTTGGATTCTCTAGTAAGTATAAGGCATATTTTAATGTCGTATCCATATCTATGTATTTCTACAAAGCTTTTCCCATATACTTACTATCATATTATCGAGTGCAGACCAACGAAAAAACTAAAATACAGAACCTGGCTCTGAAAAGGGTCATTTATATTCCATCTCTTCCCCCGTCTTGCTGACAACTTGAAGCATATTTTACAATATTTAACTCTTGTAGGTGCATTATTATATATTACCTAGTCAGCCAAGGCAAGACAGTGTTGAGTTCAGTTAAGTTCGGTTGACTGATTGTGAGTTGAGAGAAAAGCCAAGGAAAATTCCACCTGCACTGAACTGAGACTTTCTTACAATCCTTATATGGTACATCGAATCCAGACTATTTTAATATTTTAACTGCATTTTTCTGAACCTACCACTATCATATCAGATGAAATATACCTATACAATTTCATTAGGGGACGCTAAGTGCAAGTGTCACCTTTCATTAACTTTACACTCCTTATGCGTCTCACAATACTATTATTTAATCGCAAATGGAAATGGATTTACATACAGTATCAACAGAATCTAATTATTCTGAAAATATACACTCATTAAAGGATGAACTCAACTTTATTAACTATCTATGTGAATAATGTGAAATTATCTCTTTTTATAGGTAATAGAGAAATACTGGTGTGTTCTATATGTAGGTAATGATGTTGTATTATTCAAAGGTTTTTCCTGTAAGTAATTCTAATGCTAAAGCAAGTGATAAGAATACATTTTGGAGTGGAAAAGCATTTCCACGGTACAAATAGATAATTATTGGTACTTGTGCTACTCCAAGTATAGCTAAATAGTAGTGGCACTGTTCAGATAAAAAAGTGTGTCTGAAACTGAAATGGTATTGTAGTAACTGTGTATGTTTATAAGTTAGTATTGCCTAGTACCTAAATAATTCTTCCTGTCTCTACGGAAGAGAAAAAAGGAGAAATAGCATTCATAGCGTAGCACCCATTCCTCCGGTTGTCTGTTTCTCCTCGCTGTCATTTATTACCGACAGGAACGAGCATTCAAAGAGACAGTATTTCTCAACGCCATATTAGGTAGGAGAGTGAGATACCAGATTTTAGTTTATAAAGTGTGAAGTCAAGTTCACATTTACACATGACTTTCTACCAATTATGCCTAACTGCGAACAGAAACGCTATTATTGTGTGGCGGGGATTGTTCCTTATTTTACTAACAGACAACACCAGTTTGCCAAGTTGCGTCATCGGGTATGCACATACAACTGAAATTGTCTAATAAAGAAACCCATGATGTCAAGCCCAGTTGAGGCACTTTGAATCTGTACCTGCGTATTTTATGGTAGCTTCTATTGTCCATTCGAAACTACTTCCCAAGCAAAACCCTAACAGCAATAAGTATCATTATTATTACATCGTCATTTCTGAGAGGGAACAGGTAGATTACAATAATATCAGAGTTACATTTGAAAGAAGTAGTAGAGTCATAGAGTATAATGTATTCCAGTTTACGATAACGTAAAATTACAAAGTTGGGGCACATTCTTGTTGAGAATTCACCGTCTTGACCCGACCGATTAGAAACTATATATGTGAGTAGGAACTGCGAACTGAAAGTAGGGAGTGTAAATGTGAAAAAGTCATTTATAATGGACATTGTGAACAAATTGTATTTATATTGTTGTTAGAGATATAACAACGTATGAAAATATGATGCCATAAATTCTCATTACAACTTAGCTTACCTTTCTTCCTACACTGCAATAAAGACTGTAACTTCATTTGAAGTAGTTGAATGTGCCATTAAGAATACAAATGTGTACTCGAGAATGTCCTCTCATGTGTAAAATAGAAAATTTTCTTGTGACAACAGCTGCAGCTAAATGACTCAATAAACTTGCTTATTGTTACGGCTCGTAGTTTCGCTATTACTTACAGCATTAACTATATGCCTTCCTTTTGCTGTAGTTAACGTAATGGCACTTCAGCATAATACCATTGTATTGCATTATAAACTAATGCAATTCCATTTCTCCATCAGCGGCATCCCATCATATGTATGGTAGTTACATACTGTTAGTAGTTTGTAGTAGTGTAGCAAAACATAAATATACAGAGACAAGGAAAGGAACCGAGACGAAAAAGTTTTGTTTCCGTTGCAAACTGAAAGTAGCTAAGTACATAAATAAAAAGTTTTCAGACTCACTTCGATCTCTGACTATGAAGTAGTGAATACTGTGGTCAGTGTCCGGGTCCCGAGCCTGGAGAGTGAAAACGGGTGTGTTAGGCGGAGCATTTAGTTGGACAACAGCTTGCATTGGCAGAGGTCTGTTAATAAAATATGGAGACTCGTCGTTCACATCCTTCACGTAGATTATGACTCGTTGATTGTCCGTGTCTGTAATCAAAAAACAATACAAATGTAAATAATTAATCAACAGGCAGAGCATGGCACAACTGCAATCGATATAAAAATAGGATACACTACACAATTTTATAGATTATTGTATAGTATACACAATAATATCTGTAGTACTGGGTATAGGCTGACATTCTAAACAAATACCTTTCTGTATGCAGGCAGTTAGGAAAAAAGTATGTTTTAAGAATGTACAATTATCATTTCGACAGAGTACGTAATTAGTCTTGTCACATTACTACTCCATCACAAATTGGATACATAAAAAAGAAGATAAAAAAGCCATAACAATGGAGGAATAACATCTTTACAATTTGTAACCTATGTGCATTGAAGTAAGTATTATTTCGGGAAGACAAACAATCACCATTTGTGCTTACTACGAATTACAACGTGCATATTTCAACTCGCCTCAGGAGATTCAATCAAAGATAGTAATTACGGAAAGGGAAAGGTAAATATTTGATAGGAAAATGGAGCATATCCTGTGAGCTTTTTCATTTCTTCTTTCCAAGAGGTGGATTAAATTAAATTCAGGTATTCCCTACAAAGACAATTGCAGGGTGATGCATATCAGTTAAATGTAACATAAATTGTCTCGTGCACCTTGTTATCAACTCCAGGCACGAAAGTAACATCCTATTTATATACCTTCTCATGTACTTCGTTGTGTAAATTACAGACAAATATTTATTGAGGTTCGCTACAGCGACTGTTCAACCCCATAACATATGCAATTATACATGAGCGAGCATGCTAAACGGTTGATATGATGGGTAATGGCCTAGTAACTGAAACAATTTACAATGATGAAATGAACCAAATTATACTCAAACCTATGCAAATAGAACACATTGTAACATACAGCTACTGTCGGCATTTTCATATTTATTTTCACTCATCTCTTTTACCCTCATCTCATGCTCTATCGTCATATGTGTGTAAATTAATTTTAAGTTTAAAAATACGAAGTGGCAATACCACAAAAACGTATATTTCAACTCGATATATCAAAGAAGCTACTTATATAATAATATATGCACACACACCTCACATAAATAGTAGTAATATTGCATTAGCAATAAAATGACATTACTAAAAAAATTGTTCTATTAAAAATGTGCAACATTATCAATGCATATAATAATTCCTGAACTTGATTATTTGAACTTGAGATATTTATACAGGTGGATGAGTGGATTAGTCGTTTTTTTAGTCTAGCTGTGAGAAATAATGGGTAACTAATTTCAAATAATAAAAAATATTGGACAAATGACATTGCATGTTTATCTTCGCTGGCAAATTAATTTGTTAAGAGTAAAGCATTCCTATTAATGAAAGAGACGAAGATAAAACTGGAATTAACTGGTACCAGGACATTGTAAAGAATTGTCGCATGTGCGTATTTATATTAGAGATGTGAAAAGATAGTGTACGTGCCCGGATCATGCAATGATCCACTTCTGCTCATGTAGTAATAATCAAAATGATGGCTCTTAGTAATTAAATGGAGGCTACTTGAAATTTTGTGGCTCAGCAGAAAGTAATAACACGAGAGAGCCATTTGTTTCTGATGTAATTATTAAACTTTGCCTTTGGCAACTTGGAATATCCTATACTGAGCATTATTACGTGCAGTAAAGATAATGCATCTGAAAAAGAAAACATCAACTGGATAGATTTAAGGTTAAGTACATACGTAGCACTAAGACTGCTATTAGTCTGGTGGTGTAGTATCTAACATACCTAAATGGTGTTATATAGTCCAATAGGTTTTATGCAAGTAGGTTAGGCTCGGAGACGGAATTGAAGGAAAGGAAAAGACGGACTGAAAATAAAATTAGTGGAAGCATCTCTTTGTCGAGAATTATTAGGTAGACTGTGACTGAGACTCCCAGTCAGCCAAGTGCTTTTCCTTACCGAAGGCTATTTGTCTTTGAGTGGATTATCTAAACTAAACTACTAACAATAAGCAAAGTAAGGAGCAGCAGCAACAAAACATGGCTCGTGTTAAAGTTAACTGCTGCGTACCTATCCACACAGAATATTCAGTAACTAGATGGGCTGCTATTAGCCATCGGTAGAAAATTCTGTGTAGTTATATCCTGCTGTAAAAGGGGAAGAGCCTCGAGGAAGAACTTAAGAAACACTTTACACTTTAAAATTATCCGTTTTTCTCACAAGACATGCTCTTCCTATTGTTTAAGCTGGAACCACACCAAATCAAGCAGTTTAATGCCCATTACAAACAAAGACACAGCAAGCAAAACGCATCAAATAGTGTGAAGACTTACAATATTAAAGCTACAGACAAACACGTGCACTCGTACAGAGATAAATCGGAGCCTTTTATGCCCATTTGTTTCCATCTTGTCCAGTGAGATCAAGAGACAAGCTAAGTGACTTTGACTTTCAACTAGATGACATGATATAAACTGATTTGAATTTATTCCCATTTCTATAACTTTATATACCAAATATTTTGTTTTGAGAAAAGGGAATTATATACGAGTACTTTATACTACTTAGCTTTACTTCTTAGATCACATTTTCATATCTTTTTGCATTCAACCCTACATGTTTTAGGACAGTACATAAAATACCATGTAACCAAACTCCCGTTAAATCATGAGGTTTTGTATCAATCACATCATTCGAGACAACCTCCCACACACACTCTTTCACTTATTGCGTTCGTTTAGTTCAGGTTGTGCTAGAACTTGAATTGAGCTGACATGACATTTATTTAATGGGACCTGCTAGCTCTAACTTTTTCTGATGTAATGTGACTGTGTGGCTCCAAACGTAACTTTTGACTTCACAGCCTTTGCAGTCACATCACATCAAACCATTATTCAGTGCACGACGACAGAGCATTCCAGGTCAGCTAAACCAAACCCAACTGTAACCCAAAACAAACGAAAACTTCACAGCAAGTCTCTCAAGCTATTAAACCCAACCGACCGATACCTATAGATAAAGCATAACAAATAATATACTATAATATAACAGCACTTATAAATGAGCAGAGGTTTCGCTTAAAATTAACTGTCCAACAAAGATTTTTATATGTTAAAGCTTGGATTAAGGATTAAGCTTGAAATCTAAACAAATAACATCATTATGAATCGACTCATTGAACTGTCAAAATCAAAATCGCTAACATTTAAAAACTTCAAAAATTAAACTATTATTTGCTCATAGGGCATTCACTAGACCTATTCTTTTCAATGATAATTTTATTTATAAGAACTAAATCATTACAATTGCCGTCGATATAATATAATATAATGAAAATACAATACAATAATATATCGATACAATATAATGAAAACCATCTCTTATTAGTGACTACATGCAACAAAAATTAGTTTCTGTATTAACGATTACTATTTATGCATACTAAATGCATCATCTAGTGTTACGATCTAAATGCTAGGGACACAAATATAGTTATACCAAACGCAGCATTAAAAATAAATACATTAGAAGCAGATGTAAATAATAAGCCAAAGATAAAGTACACAATGCAAAGGTACAGAAAAGAGAATTGAGAGGTGAAAAAAGAAGAGAGAAAAGGACTTACATTTGACTCCTGATTGACGTGAGCATAAAAGAGAAAGAAACATTATTTTAGATAATTGTTGATTTTTTATTATAGTTATGTGATTAGATCGAGGTGACTTGACTAAATCATTACATAGTCTCTGGGAACCCATTCAGCATACATCTTACGTTACAAGTGTACACTTTTATTGACACGTCTTAATGTGAATACAGCACATTAATTTATTTTTACCCATAGCAATACTTCATGGAACAAGCAAAAACACACATTAGTCGAGATTTTCTCCGGATTCTCTTCACACAATTCATCTAAAGATTTGTGTTTAGTATTTCGTACAGAATTTATTCTCGTACCGATTTGTCTGGCGATACTTGATATTAGGTACCTATAACCGATATTTGCATTATCTATGTAGTGGAATGTAGTTAATTAAAAGGAGGATATAGTAATAGTAATGCCCATTATAATTCATCGATTGCTTTCTGACTTTTCCAACCGCCCATGCCCTTTGTTTATTTCCTTCACACTCTCAATTTTATGGTTTTCGGCTTTCCTTTTCTAATTTGTGCAGAAGCCAAATAAATGCCAAGCCAAGTGAAGGGAAGGAAAGAATTGTTCGTATTTAACAGAGCTTCACTTCTGTGGAGCAGTGTGGCAATTCTTATCGTAGTGTTGCCAGCCATAACATTTCTTATGCTGTCTTGTCGGTAGTGTAACAAGCAGTAAATAATTTGTAAATCTAAAAATACCACATTTCACCGCTCGGGCTACCAACTGGAAGTTTAGGCGCATATTATTATTAGTATTTCTCCCTAGCTTTAAGTTAAATGGTCTAAAAATGCTGTCTACTGCATCTAAAGAGTACAGATGACGGTGACTATAAATACTGATAACAACAAAGCCCATATAGCGAAGATTGTTGGGAGAGTGGAAAGAATATAATGGAATCTTTCATTGCCAGTGCCATTGTCATCTAGAGCTGGCTGATAGGAAGCTGAACTGAATTGAACCCCAAGAGAAAATTCAATATATCTGTCATGTACTTTGCTGACCTGGCCTTCCATGAACTGAACTAGGCATTAGATTTGTAACAGGACAAGACTCAGTGAGAACTCAAGTGAAGCAATCGTTGATTTCAGAGCAGCAGCAGCGGTTTGTAATCACACATAATGTTCCCATTCTCGAGATCACTATTCTTACTTTGTAGTTAAGATTGTCGGGGAAAGGAGGCTGTAAAGTAAAAGCTGAAATAAAGTGGGAGGATAACTACTAGACAGGACGAAACTAATGGTCAGGCCGAAAACCTCAGAACTCCTAAATGTTGAGTGCACATTCAGAATTTGCACTACCACAACATCATAAACTCCGACAAAAATTATTTCCCCTCAGGACATACCGTAATTGCACATTTACCTAAACTCATCCACTCAATCAAATTGTAAATTGATTTTTCACACGCTCAAATTCGCATTACTATAAACTTGTGGTACACTTGCAGTTACAAAGTCAAAATGCAATTTCACCCATTAACTTTTTCTAAATAAAGACTTGAGAATGCTATGTTAACTGTTGAATGAAGAATAAAACACTAAGTCACGAGAAAATGCAATGCAATTTAGGCCATTTGAAAAATAATATGTTGGTTTCATTCACACAATTTTGACAGAACAAACCATTATTGTCAGAAGTGATCTACGTTAATTAATATTGGCCTAGTTTTATTTGTTCTGTAAATTTTTCCGATGATGTTCAAATATTTATTATTACTGCGGTGAGGATTACGTTGATGAAAATGATTGCTGTGATTACATATAGTATTATACACCAGCAACAAACCAATTTATGTCGGTCTACTGTTTCGGATTTATGAATACAAAAGTGCACAGTTTTACTCAAAACTGCTGCCAACTCCAATCTGCCTGAGCTAAGTTAGCTAACATTATGTAAGTCCATCTCTCTCCGTCGCGACTTTTATAAATGAATTCATTTCCGTAATTACATTAGATCATACATCTTTAACCATCTTGTGCCATACATTTATGTAATGATGGCTCTAAGCAGGTTTCTTTTGCAATTGGTTGTAAGGACAAAGGGACAATGTAAAAGCGGCATAACATGATCATTGACAAAAAATGTGGATTGTGTTTGGTAGTTATGTCGGTATTATTTAGTTATTAGTAGTTGTTGTGTAGGAGTAGTATAAATGTATGTATGGTGTAGTTATGTAAGTAAGTATGAAAGTAAAAGCAAGGAAGGGTGATGTGACGTGATGGTAATGGGAGAGAGAAGGAAGAGGAAGTGTGGGGAGAAAGAAAGAAAAAATCGAAGAAAGGAGGAAAACAGAGAAGAGGCAATTGGCCTGGTCTGCCTTCGCCTTGGCTTCGTCTTCTTCTGTTTGGTTGGATTTCCTATAGAAGTATAGCCCACGATGTCATGCCAGGCCATATCGATTTCTCTCGTCTCCAACTCCACAAAAGAGTCTCAACTAATATTCATTCTCTTTAATATATACGCGTACAGTGCACATGTACTTGGCTACGTCCTTCTGATTTCTCTAAGCACTCAGGAGCCAGAGAACGAAAATATACTTACAGAACTGTTGTGACTCTGTGTGAGTGAGTTTCCTTTATTTCCGTGCTCTTACTCAGAATACCTTCTCTTGTCTCGTCATGCATCCGAAAATGTTCGTTCTTGAACCCGTGCACATCCGTGCAATGCAATGTTCACACAAATGCTTTCACGTATTATAATGTCATACGGAGTACTAGATACGTAGATATGCAACTATTTCATGTTTCACTCTGAGCAGATGCCATACTTGCAGATACCTATAGTTTTGCTGCTGAATACTCAAATAAAGGCGTTTTTATTGTCTAATAATATGTACATAGAGTAAATTGTCATGTGTATGTGAGATGAGTATATTTATATTCCCGTTGTTGATAGATGCATGCTAATGCACATACACCTTTAGTAACCTCTAGTATGAACTCATACATTTATTCTGTGGTAGGGAAGGGAATGGTACATCATGAAAAATGCATACACACATAGTTACTATTTATCCATGATACAATACATTTCCCGGTTTACTGATTTTCTGATATGTAGGTGCTGCATATACCAACAGCATAGAGTTACATACATAGTTAATGAACGACTTTGGCTTTGTAGATGCACACTATGGCTAGCTTTCGGGAGAATGCTGTTTTATCAATAAATAGTCAAAGGAAACATAATACCGTACCGTATATACTTGTTACCTACCTCAATTCATAGCATCATTACAATTGATCTGTTATTCTTAAATTCTATTTCTAGCAACGTTTTGTTCTTCGGCAAAATTTTCTATTTACTACAACGAGGGTTGGTGGTCGGTATCCGAGCATGCTGCAGTCGGCCAGCTAGACGAAGTTCCAGTAAAACTTGCCCGTTCAGTCAAAAGAGAAATCTCATAAAGAAACCCGAAAAGGCGAGTTCACTTGATCGTAGTATAGGGGAGGGAGGCCTGGAGGCACAGTCAAAACTTTGAGATCGTAGAACACTCAACCCAAGTCAAGGCTTTATGCACTCCGTCTGTGTATGCACCTATTACTATACTAAATAACTAACTGTGTGCCATCTCAATCTCGTGTATGTACCTATCATCTAATGTTCTTCTCCACTTTCCTATTTGGATTCCTGCATCACCTATATCTACATCCTACGTACATACATTCCTCTATACAATAATTATCTAAAAAATGATACAAAAAATTCCAGGCATACAAACTTTATGTAGGTACACGCATTATGTTGCAACAGAGTACAATAGCCGGGTAATCTATTGTTTTGTCTGTAAGGTACTGTATTTAGAAAGATTATAACCAAACCATGTTTTGCCGTAAATGAAATATTCAGCCAGTGAAAACTACTTTTAAGGATGGCGCCTATGGAAACTATGGCGAAAAATGTCAACATCAAACTATTTCATAATTTATAAAATCTCTATGGATATTATTTAATAATCAGTGTCTAAAGCTCG
>JABASH010001263.1:0-27904 GCA_019776445.1 Tomocerus maximus | reverse complement strand
CTGTTTTTAAATTTTTTTTTTAATTTTATTTCTTTTTTATGTATATTAATAATTATAGGGTATAACAGATTGTTATGAGTTAGTTTTACAATCGTAATACCTAAATTTGGAGGATATATGGCTAAAAAACGAACAGCTAAAAAAACTGGTACTAGAAAAACAGCTAAAAGAACAGCTAGAAAAGCTGGTGCTAGAAAAACAGCTACAAAAAGAACAGCTAGAAAAACAGCTCGTAAGACAGCTCGTCGAACTACTAGAAGAGCTACAGCTCGCCGTAAGTAAGCGCTGGTTGTTTTTTTCAGTTATCGAGCAAGAAAGATCGTAAGCTTGCTCGATTTTTATTAGGAGAATTTACCTTCTTGTGCAATTTCTGAGATAGGCTTTCTTACGCTAGGGTTTTCTTTTTGTTGCAATTCTTCTGAAAGCCAGGTAAAAGGAGCTCTTTTTCCAATAGCAACAAGTGCTTCTACTTGATAGCTATCTGGAATATTTAAGGATATCTGAGCTTGTTCATAGTCAAAACCTTCCATGCCATGTACAACCAATCCTCGCCAAGCTCCTTCTAATGCCATACACATCCAAGCAGCGCCTGTGTCAAAACTATGTGTGCGACATGGCTTACGATTATGTTTAAAATACTT
The DNA here is from genome assembly GCA_019776445.1 of Tomocerus maximus. NCBI lineage: Eukaryota > Metazoa > Arthropoda > Collembola > Entomobryomorpha > Tomoceridae > Tomocerus > Tomocerus maximus. Next base: position 27,263 of record JABASH010001263.1, on the reverse strand, counting down.
ATCAGAAATAATTAAAAGTAGTACAGAGGCATTTTTTGTCCAAGATTGATTAAAGGGGATCATCAAATCAAAAAATAAAGACCAATCTGGATGGTTTCTTTTAGCGTACAAAAAGCGCCAGGGTTGATTATTATAAGAAGAAGGAGCCCATCTAGCTGCTTCAAACAAGGGAAATAGTTCCTCATCTGTAATTTCTTCTGCTGTCATGGACCTAGGAGACCAGCGATTAAGAATCAGTCCATGAATAGGATATGCGGCTTTTCTAATCTTTTGGACCTCTTTTTCAAAAGGATGACGCATGATGACACTCCTGTGTAAAAGTTATCATAAATACATTGTTTTTTTTAACAAGAAAAATTCTAGGAAATGAGTATGTCATATGGTAATTAAATATTAAGAATTGTTATTGAGACAAGAAAAAGCAGTTTGAAAAGCAATGAAATTACTTTTTTCAAGGAGGAATAATTGTATGTCACTAACAGAAACAACTAAAACCACTCCAGCGCCTGACGAGGTGATTTTCTTTATAAGCGAAAATTATGCTGGAAAAGCGTATTTATCTAAGCTTGGAGATAGAATTAATATTTATAGAGAGCATCTCTCATTGAATGACAAGCTAAACTCAGTAAAGGTAGGTAATTTATGTGAATTGACTGTATATCAAGATGATGGCTTTGGTGGTGCTTCTCAGATACTTCTTTCTGATACCCCCAAGATAAATGTTTTGGGAATGAGCGCTTTTATTGTTCTTGATAGAATTCAAAAAGAACATGCTGTTTCATTTACTTTTAAAGACGCACTAAATGAGGGGCGTCGCATGACTCTTAAAAGCACTAGCTTCCCAGAAGGAGGGGAGAATGGAGTCACACAACCTAATCCTATACCAACTCCAGGAGTTGATCCGAATACTCCTCGAGTATTTGCCATATTGAAAGATAGTAATGGCGAAAATACTCCTATAGTAGTAGCTATTTATGTTAGAAAAGAAAATGGAGAGTATGAAGACATGGGCGCTGCAATGTACATTTATTGGCAGTCAGGTAAAGTCCATATAAAAGAGCTACCCGACTATGGACATCCAAAATTACACCATACACAAGAGGGTCCAATCATTCATTTTACTTGGGAATAATTGATTAGAGAAAACGAGTTACTTATTTTTGTAAAGTGAGATAAGATTTGATGCAAGCTTAAATCTGACGAATTAGTTGGCAAAAAATCTAAAAACTCAGGCAAAAACCATGTACAAGAAAATTATGTTTTTTTTATCCATTGCAACGATTCATTTGGAAGCTGTTTTGGAAAATCGATTGGAATATCAGGTAAAAGAATTTTCCTATCTAATTGGTAAGACGAGGTTTAAAGATGATTTGTTAAATATGCATTTCCAACTGTATCAAGGATATATCAAAAACACCAACCTTCTTTTAACTCGTTTAAAGGAGTTAGAAAGCCAAGAAAAAGAGATCAGCTATGAATATGGAGCGCTTAAAAGACGTTTTGCTTGGGAATATGATGGTATGCGTTTACATGAATTATATTTTGAAAACCTAGGAGGGGAAAAGCCTATTAATTCATCTTCTTCTTTGTACCAGGAGGTTGTCAAAGAGTTTGGATCTTATGAAAAGTGGAAACAAAGTTTTATAGCAACCGGGAAGATGCGTGGGATTGGCTGGGTGATTTTATATCAAGATCTAATAAGTAATCGTTTAATTAACACTTGGATAGATGAACATGATCTAGGTCATCTTGCGGGAGGAAAGCCTTTGCTTGTAATGGATGTTTTTGAACATGCATACATTACTCAATATAAGCTTAATAGAGAGCAGTACATTGATGATTTTTTTCATGCAATTGATTGGAGGATTGTAGAAAATAGATATAATAAACCACTATGACCAAGTCTGCTGAATCCATACCAATTGCTGTGCATGAAACACATAGTAGTAGACGACAGCAGAGTGCAAGCCCATGCTTATAGGCATTGATTTGCGCTTAATCACTGTAATTTTTGAGCTAATTGGGTACTTTTATATTTAGTCACGGCAGGATAGAACCCTTGCAGGGTACAACTCAGTGTTTTATCGATAATTGCAGCTTTGGTTTTAGGGTTACAGTCGGTATTTTACAAGGCTTCTATAGAAGCACCACATTCTTACGTTTGGAGTATTTCTTTGAGCGTAATCATTACGCTTGAGTGCGGGTTTCGTTATATAAAAAAAATAGTACCCTAGCGAGCTTTAACCGTTTTGCGAATTTTTAAAGCAACAACGATTAATACGATTAAACTTAAAAGACTCATCATTCCTGCGGGAAAAAAATGCAAGCTTTTTGCAAATCGATGAGTAAAAAAAGCATCTAAGGTGAATATAAATGCTAAAGCTATGTATTGTGCCAGCAACTTACCTCGAGCAATTGCGTAAGAGAGTAGGAGCAATACAGATCCGCACAATAATCCGGAAATAAGAGAAGCTGTGCTAGAGGCTTTCCAGTGACCGATTAGCCCTCCGATCAAAATTAATAAGCCATATACACTTAAAATCGATGCAGTGATTTTCATAAATAGTCTCCTTCTCTAATGAAAAAAGAGTATACGAAATGGGTTAATTTGCGCGCTACCTTGTTAATAAATATATCCTAATAATAATTTGAAAAAAATATCGGGATGTTTTCTTGATTTTGCTCACTAAATGAGATAAAATGAGGTTTCCATGAAAACAAAAATACTAACCTCTAATCAGTTACATACAGCAGCAAGCCTTCTTCATCAGGGACAAATTATAGCCATCCCTACAGAAACGGTTTATGGGCTAGCTGCGCTCATTTCTTCTGAATCCGCGCTCTCTTCCATTTTTGCAGTTAAAAAAAGACCTATAGATAATCCACTTATTGTGCATGTTGCGAATCTCAAACAAATAGGTCAGATAGCCCTACCTCCTTCTAAATTATTTTTTCAATTGGCAGAGGCATTCCTTCCCGGACCTTTAACAATAATCACTCCACGTCATTGTGATTTATCACCTCTGATTTCAGCAGGATTAGAATCTGTGGCTATTCGTATGCCATCTCATCCAATTGCAATAGACCTTATCCAGATGCTAAAAGCTCCTATTGTAGCTCCTTCTGCTAACCTTTCGGGTAGACCTAGTGCAACCGATGCACAGCATGTGTTAGATGATTTTGATCAGAAAATATCTGCTATTGTTGATGGAGGGAGAACCAATCTTGGAATTGAGTCAACTGTAATTAGCCTGTTATCTAATCCACCTACGATTTTACGTCCTGGAAGTATTACAAAACAAGAGATCGAGCATGTACTAGGTATAACTATAGATGTACAAGTATCTCTGCAAAAAGGTCCTGTTTATTCTCCTGGGATGAAGTATCGGCATTATGCTCCTTGTATTCCTATTAAGCTCTTTTACGAGAAAGAACAAATAAACTTCTATTGTAAAAAAGCAGCTTCTAGTAAACGAATGTTACTTTCTTCATCTTCTCTTTTTATAGAAAACTGTGACTATTATAAACTTAGCACGCAAGATCTATATGCATGTTTTCGTCATGCAGAGAAAAATGGCTATAGCGAAATTTTAATTTTTTGCGATGCTATGGTTCAAAGTAATGCAGCCTTGATGAACCGCCTAATAAAAGCTTCAGATTAAGCATTCACTAGTCAGCTTAAAACCAAATTGGTTTAAGAATGCCATTTTATCCAAAGATAACTGAGCAAATATGGTGCTTAAATCCGATTCTTGAGGGTTTTGCTCACTAAATAAACGAGCGGCTTGTATTAAATTGGTATTTTGAAAATCAGTTGTTAAAAGCTCTATTATTTGCTTGGCATTTTTTTTTACTCTTGGTGGTAAGGGGTAGTGTTTTGCCTTATAATAAAGCTCTGTTATAATTAAAGCGCAAATTCTAAGAAATTTAACATCTTTTGCAAGATGATTTAGCTTAAGCAATTTAGTTAAGTTATTTTGTAAATCTTGGATGCAATTACGAAAAGCATGGCTATATGCTGCCTGTTTAGCATCTAGCGTATATTGAAAAATTACTGATTCTAGTTCCGTTTGTTCACTAGAAGCATGAACCTGTTTTTTATAAGAGGTTGTCTTTATTTTATTTTTTAATTTATTTGCACGAGCCTTTCTGTTTGCAACTATCATCTATTAATCCTCAAATGTATTTTTACCGTATTACAGATAAATAATTATTTGTTAAATTAGATGCAATGTTTTTTTAAATTAATAAATATTTAAGAGACTTAACGCAGCTAGTCTATATGAGCTAACTTTAAGCCTACAATCCCGATAATGATCAGAGATAAAGAGATCAAGCGTATGATATGATAGGAATCACCAAAGAAGATGATCCCGCAAATTACTGTACCAGCAGCACCAATTCCCGCCCACACAGCGTATGCCGTACCAATGGGAATGGTCTTCATTGCTTGGGATACGCAAAAGAAACTAAAAAAAATAAAAATAATGGTAATTAAACTTGGAATCAGGCGAGTAAATCCTTGACTGAACTTCAATGCAATTGTAAAACAAATTTCAAAGAAACCAGCTAACAGTAGAAAAAACCAAGCGAGTGACATGTCAGGACCTTAAAAAAAATTAAATTCAAGAATAGCAGTTCTGCAAAAAATAGCAAGAGATCTTAAAATTTAAGCTTGTAAATAACATACGTTATTCCAAGTTTTTACCACACGAGAGCTCTCGTCAAAACTAAAAATGGAAATAGAGGCTGTGGTTAACATAAAAAGGTTTGCTTGATTAGAAGGGATTTGTAGCCATTCCGTAAGAAATAAACGCAAAAAATGTCCATGAGAAAAAATTAAGACATTTCCTTGAGCGGATTGAATTTTATGTAGAATAGTCTGAGCTCGATTTTTTACATCTGCAACAGATTCTCCATTGGGCGCACCATCTTTAAAGATATTCCACTGGGGAGATTTTATAAGAATCTGTTGCTTTGTCCACCCTTCATACAGACCATAATTCCACTCTCTTAAATGAGCATCTATAGTTGCAAATTTAGAAAAGCCTGCTAGTTCACAAGTCTCTAAGGACCGTTTAAGAGGACTTGTCAAAATAAGCTCAAAAGGTATTTTAGATAAGTGTTTTTTAAGAAGTTCTGCTTGCTTAATACCTTGAGTTGTTAAAGAAAGGTCGGTAGAACTAGTATGTTGACCTGTTATGGACCATTTTGTTTGTCCATGACGGACAAGATAAAGATCATTCATGAAATGAGCTGCCTTTTCTTAAAGAGTATATTCTATTAATGATTTTTAAGTATAATATTTGCCAGGTTATGAAATTAACAGCGGTTTTGCAAGAATATAAAGAAATATCTGTTACTAGCTCAGCTTGTTTTGAACAAGTATTTGCTATTGAATATACGAATTGCTTAGTCTTTTATTCACCAGATCTAGAAAGAAAAGTCCAAAAGAAATTATCTAGACGGTTTTTAAGTCAAAGAGAGAAGTGGTTAGGGTGCTTGTATGCTAAAGATATGCTTTTGGGCTGCCAAGTAGCATTAACCATTGCTTGGATTAATCAAAAAACGGGGTATGGGGTATTTGCAAATCAAGAAATTGCTAGGAATACTTGTATCGGAGAATATACAGGCTTAATTCGCAAGCGCTCTTGGTTTGAAGGAGATAATAATATTTACTGTTTTGAATACCCCATTTTAGAATACAAGAGAAGCCCTTATGTAATTGATGCTCGCTTAATGGGAAACCATACGCGCTTTATCAATCATAGTGCAGAACCAAATATAAATTCCGTTTTAGCTTATTACCAAGAAAAACGGCATATCATTCTCTACGCAAACAAAGATATTCATAAGGGCTCACAATTATGTTATGATTATGGCCCCAATTATTGGAAAAACAGAGGATCTTTTATACAATTTTAATTGTTAATGCCCAATAATTGCATTTCGAAGATTAAAGCAACATTAGGGCCAATATGAGGCTCAAAGCCTCTTTCTCCATAAGCTAAATAAGAAGGAATAAACACCTGCCACTTATCACCGACTTGCATTTTTTGTAAGATTTCCGACCAACCTAAAATGACTTGATTTAAACCTATGACTAGAGGTTCTTCTCTTTGATAAGAGGAATCAAATACCTTACCGTCGATATAGGAGCCTCGATAATGAATTTTTACAGTATCCAGTGCGGTTGGATGAGGACCTTCTTTTGGGGCCTTTTCTAGTATTTTATATTGCAATCCACTATTAAGCGTTACTACGCCTTCTTTATTTTTATTTTCTAGTAGAAAGGCTTCGCTTCTCTTTTTATTTTCTTCGGAGAGTTGAGTAAAAAATTCTTTTTGCTTGGATTGAATTTGCTGTTTAAGAGCTTCTACAATAGAAGTGATTTCTTCTTGAGGTAATTGAGGTTCTGTACCCGAGGTGCCATGTTGAATCCCTTCTAAAACATATTTAAAATCCATCTCTCCAAATTGTTGTATTAAATTTCTTCCCGTCTCTAACCCAATGACATAGCTTACTTTTTCTTTAGTCGTCTGCATTGTCATATCTCCAATTTTTTGCTTTTAGATTAAGCGACTATATATAACGGATTTTGAATTGGGGAACAAGGCTTTTTCTCTCAGGCTTAAGGAACTAGAGCTTTTCTCTTATTAATTTAATGTAAACTTTTGATTATAAATTGTTTTTTTTTAATCTAATTATTGATAAGATTTTCAGAAAATCTAAAGGAAAGTATGAAATTTATTATTGATAAAAATATTTATTTACAAGATAGCCTAAAAAAATATTTTCCTAAAAGCTCAAAAGCCACTCTCCGTTCTTGGATTCATTCTGGGCGGATTTTGGTAGATGGCCGTTATGCAACAGACCTTAGTGTAGAATTACAACAAGGACAGAGCATTACTATTCGAGACAAGTTTATTTTCTTAGATGAAGGCATTAAGGTCCTTTATGAGGATGATGCGGTAATTGTTGTAGAAAAACCAGAAGGAATGCTTAGTGTAGCAACTGACTTTGAAACGCAAAATACTCTCCAAAATATCTTAAAGGTAAGATTGCGTCGCAAAAATATCTTTGCTGTTCATCGTCTGGATCGCGAAACATCTGGTGTTATGATGTTTGCTTGCAGAGAATCTACTAAACAGTCTCTTAAAGCTCAATTTGAAGAACGTCAAATACAAAAAACTTATTATGCTCTAATAGAGGGAAAGCTTGCGACTCAACAAGGATGCTGGCAAAGCTATTTAAAAGAAGATGAGAAGTATTTTGTTCGTAGTACTTCTGCAGAAAACGGCAAATTAGCTATTACTGAATTTGATCAAATATGGAGTAATAAACAGTTTTCGCTTTTATGCTTAAAGCTGTTGACGGGTAAAAAAAATCAATTACGCGTACATTGTTCAGAAGCAGGCCATCCTATTGTAGGAGACAAAAAGTATCGGGCAAATTCAAATCCGCTCAGGCGTATGGCTTTGCATGCTTATTCTCTAACTTTTTTACATCCTGTAAAGCAAAAAAAAATGACTTTTGTTGCACCTTTACCCACTAGCTTTTATAAAATCGCGCGCATTAAAAATCTTTAAAATTTTAAAGGACAATTTAAAGTTTTAATTAAAATCTTATAATCGATAAACTAGAGTTGTGCGCTTCTATTCATTAGATAGGCATCAGCCAGTACCAATGCTGTCATAGCTTCAACTACAGGTGCTGCTCTAATTGCTACACAAGGGTCATGTCTTGATTTTTCAGAGGGAATGAATTCTTCTTTATTCCCATCTAGGCTAACACTCTTTTGTATGCGAGCAATACTAGAAGTAGGCTTAAATGCTGTGCGGGTAATTAAGTAGGCTCCATTAGTAATCCCAGCTAATGTTCCTCCCGCATGGTTTGTTTGTGTGATAACTTGCCTTTTTTTAAGAGTAAATAAGTCATTATGATCAGAGCCTCTCATTTGGGCGGCCTTAAAGCCAGAGCCCAATTCAAAACCCTTACTAGCTGGAATGGAAAGCATAGCTTTTGCTAGGTTAGCTTCTAACTTTTCATAAATAGGGTCGCCTAGGCCAATGGGTAAAGAAGAGGTTACACACTCAATAACTCCTCCTAGTGAATCTTTATCTGTTTTTACTTGATCGATTAAGGCAGACATTTTCGTGGATGTTGCAAGATGAGGGCAGAATAGGGGACTAGAGTCTACTGTTTCTCGTAGTTTACTAAAAGAGCTAGGTGTGTAAGGAGAAATAGAGATTCCTCCTATTTCACAAACATAAGCAACTATTTCAATGTCGATCTCTTTAAGGATTTTTTTAGCTACTGCGCCAGCTGCTACTCGACAAGCTGTTTCTCTAGCAGAAGCTCTTCCTCCTCCGCGGTAGTCAAAAACACCATACTTTTGTAAATACGTAAAGTTTGCATGCCCAGGGCGTAATAGATGCTTATTTGACTCATAGGCTTTAGAGTCGTGGTCTTGATTAAAAATTATTATCGAAATAGGAGAGCCTGTGGTTCTATCCTCAAAAAGACCGGAGTAGATTTCAGCGTAATCCGGCTCTTTGCGAGGAGAAACATAAGGATTTTTTCCAGGAACTCTTTTTTTAAGTGCTAGGTTAATGTCTTCATTGTTTAAAGGCAGTCCCGCGGGACAACCATCTATGACAACACCAATAGCTTTACCGTGAGATTCCCCCCAAGTTGTAATACGTAAAAGTGTGCCAAAAGAGTTACTTGCCATGTTCTATCCATAGGTTTTCTAGTTCGTTAAAAATCTCACTATCTTTTTTGTCTTCCATAATAAGCTTATAGGCAAAGATCTGTTCATATGTTAAACTTCTTTTTTTGAACAGTTGTTCAAAAGATTCTTCTGGATGGTTTACATCCAAAAAAACAGGCCAACGGTGTCGTTCAGTGGAAAATATTCTCTCTTGTATGGTTTTTTTTTTCACCTTGAGATATACCAATTTCCCTAGTTGTTTAAGAGATTGCCTATTAAAATGATCTAAAACAAACCCTCCGCCTACTGCAATAATGCTATTTTTTACATGAGCAAGTAAGGGCAGGGTCTGCTTTTCTAACTTTCGAAAATAAACCTCTCCTTCACTCTTAAAAATTTCTCTAGTAGAAACGTGCTGGCCTGTTTTTAATTGATATAAAGATTCAACTAGGTTATCCGTGTCGTAAAAAGCACAATGCATCCATTTAGAGAAATTTTGACCTAGGGTGGTTTTACCACAACTTTTAAAGCCGTATAAGATCAGATTCATAGCTCTATTTTTGCTCCTAAGCGTCTAAAATCATCGATAAAGCTAGGATAGGTTTTTGCAATGCATTCCACATCATCTATTAAACTAGTTCCCTTAGCTACCAGTGCTGCAACGGATAGAGCCATAGCAATCCGATGATCTTTATGGCTATATAGTTTTGCAGCTTTAAGAGAAGAGGGGTAAATGATAAGACCATCTTCTTGTTCTTCTATGTTAGCGCCCATTTTCTTTAGTTCTTGAGTAATTGCAGAAATCCGATCTGATTCTTTATGCCTTGCAATTTGTGCATTGTATAAACGGGTTTTTCCTTCTGCAAAGCATCCAATGACAGCTAAAATTGCAATTGCATCAACAAAGTTATTCACATCAATATCTATCCCTTTTAGATGCTTGGTTTTTTTTATCATGACCTTTTTTTTAGGAGAATCGATTTCTATATGAGCTCCCATGGAAAGCAAGCAGTGGATAATCTGTTTATCGCCTTGATAGTCTGTTAAATCAAGGTTATCTAATACAATTTCTGAAGAGGTAAGTAGCGCTGCTACGATGGGAAAAGCAGCTGAGCTCCAGTCTCCAGGTACTGTGTATTCAAATCCTTCGTATTGAGTTTTACCTGATATCCAGTACTCTTCATGGTTACGATGCTCAACTTTAGCCCCTAATTTTTTAAGCCAATGTAAAGTTAGGTCTACCCAGGGTTTTTCACCAGGATTTATTACTTGAAGATGGCTTTGTCCTTCTAGAAAACATGTGGTCATCAGTAGAGCAGAAACCGGTTGAGAGTCTTTTCCACATAATATTGCACTACCTGGCAATAAAGGTCCTTTTATAGAAATGGGTGCAAATCCATTTAAATACACAGCACGTGCATCTGCTTGTAAATATTGAAGAGCTGATAATAAAGGCTGAATAGGCCTTAAACAGCGGATAGAATGATCGCCTGTAATGACCGTATGAGTAGGTAAAAGAGAAGCAAGAGCACCGATAAAACGCAGCACCAATCCAGAATTCCCTGCATCGATCGCATTTTTTGGGGATTTAAGCTTACGGTTAGTTCCTTTAATCCATAAAGTAGTATCTGTTTTTTGGATTTTAACACCGAACATTTCTACAGCTTTTAGCATGGCATATGTATCTGGGGAGGGTAAATATCTATGAATTTTGCTTGTTCCTTTTCCCATTAAAGCAAAAAAAATAGCCCGCAAGGTCTGTGATTTAGAAGAGGGGATTGTAATCGATCCTTGCAGTGTACTAGGACTGATATGAAATTTTGCCATATTCAAGCTCTAACCAGTTAAGTCCTTCTAATATGTATTCCGTTGGGATGGGTATAGTTGATGGAGTAACCAAGCCGATTTCTTGCAATAAAATCAAATGGTTTGTGCCATTCTTTACTTTTTTATCTTTTTTTATTGCTTCTAAACAGAGTTCTTTCTGCAAGTTGTAAATGGCAAGAGGAAATTCATAAGAGCAAATAAGAGTTTGTATTTTACTAAAGCAAGTATAGGAAAGAAATCCTCTTTTCCAACTCATATAGCTTTCTACTAGCATTCCCATGGCCACAGCTTCTCCATGAGCCATTTGAAAATCTGTAGTTTTTTCTAAAGCATGTCCTATTGTATGACCAAAGTTAAGAATAGAGCGGATGCCTGTTTGCTCTGTAAAATCACAGCTTACAATTTGGTGTTTTAGACGAATGCATGTTTTAACAACTCCCATTGTCTTACTTAAATCCTTTTGGTCCAAACCATTTTCTAATTGTAAAAACAAATCATAGCACAAGGTAATCGCATATTTAATCATTTCAGCAGTTGCATTGATCCATTCTTTTTTAGGTAAATGACGCAGCCATTGAAAATCATAATAGATTTTATGTGGAAAATAAAAAGTTCCCAAAAGATTTTTTCCATAAGCGGTATTTATAGCATTTTTCCCACCAATTGTTGCATCTACCATAGCCAATAAAGTAGTAGGAATACAAAGTAAAGTAACACCACGCATATAGGTTGCTGCAATAAATCCAATAAGATCTATAGTAACTCCACCGCCCAAGGCAATAAAGCAACTATCGCGCCCAAATCCTCGTTCAAAGAGTTGATTTTCCAGTAGCTCTTTGGTTTTATAGTTCTTATTTTTTTCTCCAGCTTCAAATATAAATAACTCTATAATTATTCCTTTTTGCTTTAAAAAGGATTGCCAGTTATAACCAATTAGGTTTGCTATGTTCTTATCACAAAAAAGAGCAAGTTTACCATGAATTTGTCGAAGATCTTCTGCAATTTGATTTGAAAAGAGCTCGCAATCTAAAAGCACCTCTGTGGTATCTTGACGCTGTAAGGATAAAGCGAAGGTTTCTAACATTAATTTATTACCTTTTTATATAGAGATTGCAATACAAAAGCTTTAATGAAAAGCAAAGAAAGTGTCATGTTATTTGGTGTAGTTACTGGACCTAGCGTACAAGAGGCAGAAGAAGAGATCATTTCTCATTTAGGGTGGATTGATGCCGTGGAGTTCCGACTAGATCTGTTTATGGATTTAGATTTAAAGCAGCTAAAATCTCTTTTAAAAAAATTGCCTATTCCTACTTTATTTACTCTAAGAAGACAAGATCAAAGAGGGGGCTTTACTCAGTCAGAAAAAATCCGGCTACAATTCATTGAAGAGCTTTGCCAATTACAGCCAGACTTTTTTGATTTAGAATACAACATATCAACAAGTTTTCGTAAAAAGATTTTTTTAGTCAATCCAAAGATACGCTTTATTTCTTCCTATCATAATTTTGAAAAATTTCCCAAACTAGATCCTTTATTATCTTCTCTTTTTACCCCTTATGCACATTTTTACAAAATAGCCATTCACTGCTCTTCTTGTATAGAAGCACTTCAACTACTTCTGTTATCTAAAAAACACACGAACCTAGTAACTATTGGATTAGGAGAAAGAGCACAATTTACAAGGCTAATTGCACCTATTTTAGGTATGCCCCTTAGCTATGTGGCTCTTAAAATTCAAACAGCAGCTGGGCAACTTCAACTAAAAGATTTGCAACTTTATCGGTTTTCAACCCTTAACTCTACAACTGCTATTTATGCACTCCTTGGAGATCCCATTGATACAAGTTTAAGTCCAATTGCTCATAACGCCGTTTTTGCTGCTCAAAAAAAAAATGCACTCTATTGTAAGATTCCTTGTGATAAAAATGAGCTTCCTGAGTGCTTGAACTTGATTCAACAGCTTCCCTTTAAAGGGTTAAGTATCACAATGCCTTTAAAAGAAAAAATAGCATCGATAACCCCTTCCTCACAAATAGCTATAAATACACTGGTTATCGGTTCTAAAATCACAAGTTTTAATACCGATGGTATAGGTGCTATACAAGCACTAGAGAAAAAAACCACTCTCTTTAAAAAAAAAATTGTTCTGTTTGGTGCTGGTGGTGTTGCTCGAGCTATTGCGCAAGAAGCTATAGCTAGAGGAGCTTTTATCACTTTTATCAATCGCACAAAAGAAAAAGCGATTCAATTAGCAAAAATATATCGATGTAGGGGAGGAGGAATAGAGCTTTTTCCTCTTCATTACGATATGATCATCAATTGCACGCCTAATCCTAATTGTATTCAATCGGAATGGATTTGCTCTAACTCCATAGCAATGGATACGGTTTATCAACCTCATTGGACAGAGTTCTTAAAAAAAGCCGCCTTGAAAAACTGCAAGCTCATTTTTGGAAAAGAGTTATTCATTAATCAAGCGGTTCAACAACAGAAGTTTTGGGGCTCAAGTTCCTCTTTTGAAGAACTTGAGCAGGTGATTACTCAGGCAATTTATAAATTTTTCTAAATAAAATAGTTTAGAATAGTGTATACTTTGTATTGACATAAAAAGAATAATTTGTTTATAATTATGGTTCATATGGAAGGGCTCTATGATAAAAAAACTTATTCGCCATGGAAATAGCAAGGCACTTGTCATTGACAAGGCTCTTTTGCAAGCAGCTGGTCTTGATGAAGATGTTGCTTTGTTTCAAATCACTATAGATCCAAATGGTGGGCTTGTGATTCAATCGGTGAAGACCGATAACGGTTCTTTACACAAAAAAGCATTCAGAGAAGTCTTAGAAGAGAATGATGTTCTTATGAAAAGATTAGCAAAACGATGATTTTTATAACTTTGCAGGAAGTTATCGATGATCACGCGGAAATCATTTGTAGGTATGGGGGATTAGACGGAATTAGGGATATGGGTTTACTGATTTCAGCGCTTGAAATGCCAAAAGCTGCAATGTTTAAAAAATATCTTCATCCAACGGTCTTTGATAAAGCTGCGGCTTATTTATTTCATATCATTTGCAATCACCCATTTATAGATGGAAACAAAAGGACTGGAACGGCTACCGCATTAGCTTTTTTAAAAATCAATGGTATTTGTATTGGAATTGCAGGAAAACAACAAATATTAGCTTTAGAAGAACTTGTTGTGCAAACGGCAGAAGGTAAAACATCAAAAAAGCAAATAGCCAGCTTCTTTAAAGAGCATAGTCAAAAGAAAAACAAGCTATTAGCAAAATAGAGAATCAATTTAAGCATTAATAACCCTGCAAAGAGAAATCTAAAAATCTAATTTAGGTTTCTGCCAGCCACATAGAGTTTCTAGTTGCCTAGCAACTAAAAAACATATTTCTTCGCGAAAGGGTTTAGCAATGACTTGTGCATTAATAGGAAATCCGCTAATAGAGAAAATTTATATTCAATTCAAGATAGGTTCATTTAGCATATTTATTTTATTTTACAATTAATAAAACTTTTACGAAAAACAATCATTCCTATTAGAGCAGATAAGAGTTTTAAGCTTCCTCCAATCCACATGGAAAGCATAGGGTAAGCTCCAATAATGGAACCAGAAAAAAGAGGACTAAGAATTAATGCTGCTGCGTTAATTGAAGTAAAAATACCTAAGGCTTCTCCTTGAACTTCAGATGAAGCTTTATTCGAAACCAAGGTAGTAGCAGTTGGCGTAACAAAAGAGGTGAAAAAACAAATAAAAAACATCACAAAAAAAAGCCAACCAGCAGATTGTAAAAAAGGCATGATAAGAATAACAAGCGCTGCTAAAAACATTCCTACCAAAAAAAGAATCTCTGGCTTAAATCGATCGATAAAGGGACGGATGAGTAGTCCTGCGCTAAGGGCGTAATATCCTCCTGCAGTTCCAAAAAAAAGGCCAAGAGTAGCTGGTGAAAAGTGAAAACGAGTAATCAAATAAACGGGGATAAATTCAAAAAAATAAGACCAGGCAAATAGATCAAGAAAAGAGCATAGAAAAATGATCCTGAGTCCTTTGAAACCAAAAGCCTGCTTTAATTGAGATATTCCCATAATAAAGCTAAGCTTTCTTTTAAATGTAGAATGATGCGTTTCTTTAAAAAAAAGCAATACAAAAAGCAGATTTATTGCAACGATTAATCCAGAAAAGAGAAAAGGATAGCTATACCCAAAAGAGGATAAAGAACCGCCGATAAACGGGCTAAGAGCAAAACCAGCTCCTAGAGCCATCGCGTAAAGACTAAAATTTTTGGTTTTCTGTTCTTGTGAGCTAAGATCCGCAATGGATGCTTGTACAATGGACATATTCCCAGAGGCAAATCCAATAACAATCCTAGAAGCTAGTAAAAAGAGGATATTGCTAAAAAGCACACCTAAGAAGGCTATTATATATCCTAAAAGAGCTATGATAAGACTTATCTGAAGGGGTTTTTTGCGACCCTTATTATCAGAAATTGCACCCCATATAGGTGCACTAAAAAATTGAGCAAGAGGCATCAAAGATAAAAGAAATCCCAACCAAACCCCTCGCATATGAGAAGATGTTTCTAAAGGGACAAGAGAAAAAGAATGATCAAAAAGCATCGATGAAAAGATAGGAAAAACAAGACCGATGCCCATATTGTCAATAAAGGCTACAAATAGTGCAATATAGAAAGATGGTTTGTAATTTGTCATAAGATAAAAATTTTATAATGTTTAAATTTTAGTATAGGTAAGGTTTTAATAAAAGAAACTTAGCTTGATTTTTTCTTATTAGAAAAAATCAATAATGCGCTTGAATATAGAACGGTTCGTTCTTTTTAATTTTTTCTTCGGCAGTCTCTTGCTATTGAACGTTAATTCTACTTCATCAATGATGACTCGATCCTCTATAAATAGGGGATGAATAGGGGTAATTACAAGATCGTGATCGGCTATTTTTGAAGCCACTAGTGAAAAATTTGACTGAGGAATAATCAGACAATCAAATTGAGGAATTAAGAAGAAGTCTTCTAAAATATTGATTGAAGGTCTATTTTTTGTTCTGCGGTAGTCAAAACAAATATCGGGGTTATTAATAGCGTTTCGATACTTTTTAACAATATCTATAGGTTTTTTATCATCCGTTAAAATATACACATACAAAGAATAATCTTTAAAAATTCTAGCAATCCTTTCAATTTGTTGAATGTAATAACTATCTGGTGGAAATTTTAAAGGTAATTCTAAGTTCATTAAAGGTTTATCAACTCCACCGCCTTTTCGGACGTGAACTCCTACTGTTATTTTATTCTTTGGTATAGATGTTTTTCGAACAGGATTTTTAGGAGTTAAACACTTTACTACTTGAGAATGAAATTCGGGATCTTCCCAATCTACTTGGAAAGGTGGATCTATCTTGTTGCTGTATATGTATTCAGTATTTTCAGAAAAATAAGGAATGATAAATAAAGATGAGTTAGAGGTGCTTTTTATATCAGATTCATTTGTAGTTGTTATCAAGTTCTGAAATGTAGAAGTAGGTTCTAATAGGTCATGATTATCAAACAAACACAATTGGTCTGCAAAAGGGAAGGGGATACAATACAAAGAAAGATTGTATTTGTATGCAAGCCATTTTGCGTGAAAATACGCAATTAGGTTATCTCCTAGTCGTCCACCACTAAGGCTATAGCCGATTGCTGTTTCTCTTTTTTCAGAAAAGCAAAAGTCTTTTTTCTTATTAATAACAGAAGTATTATTGGGTTTCCATGTAAGGATAAGATTGTCCGGATGCATGCTGGGGTATTCCTTTTGTACCTTTCCCTTTCTATTTTTTGAGTGAAGCAGTCGAACGAGCTTATCCATGGAAAAAGAATAAGAAGTAAAGTTCATATAGCCATTTTTAGTAGGAGCAATGATATGATCGAGATATTCCTGTTGTTCCACTTTAGAGAAAGTATGTTCCACTTTAGAGAAAGTATGACTGATTACTAAATCATAAGAGCCAATCTGTGAAAGGTTTTTATTCTCTATAAAATGGACATTTTGCATACCAAGAGGTAAGAGATGTTTTTTTGCTAGAGCAAGGTTTTCTGGTAGATCTATAATTGTATAACTTGCAAATCCTGTTAAATCAGCTAATATTTTACATTGCCTACCATCTTTACTGCCAATTTCAATAATATGCATTTTATGTAAATCTTTGAATTCTTCTCTTAAATCGCATGCAACTTTTATATATCGCAGGACAACTGGAGAAAACCAGCCATATTGCCCATAATCAAAAATAATAGAATCTTCTATAGGGTCATTTTCTCTAAATGTGTCAAATAATAGATCGGGGTGTTTCTTTAAAACAAAATCTAAATATTCATACCCTAACTCATAAGTAATTGCATTTGCTTTAGATAAGCTCAAAGATATCAAATAAAATACAAAGAAAATAAACCTGTAAAATCGAATAGATAATAATATATTAAAAATCATTTTAAATTTTCTAATTGAAAAGCTTTAACAACTCGTTTTGAAGAAATAAAGGTTTGCCATTTTTTTTTTCGAAGACGCAGCCCTTTAAAGTTAGGAATAAAACGATAGGGTGTGATCATCTTAGCAGCAAACCAACCAGGACGCCAAAGGGCCATTTGTTTTTGACAGGAAGCAATAATAAGTGTAGGAATGTGTAAGTTTGAGGCTAGGTGTGCTGTTCCAGATTCATTGCCAATGAGAAAACTGGATTCATAAATAAATCTTGCCAATTCATGTAAGGTAGGAAAAAAGGGCAGAGAAAACCTATCTTTAACCAATAAAACCCACTCAGGACGCTCCGAGGGACTGACACAGAAAGCTACTTCATAACCTATTTGAACCAAACTTTGAGCTACTTTGATAAATTTATGAGCGCTCCATGTTCGTAAAGGCGTTGTACTTGTTGGGTGTATCAATACTCGTTTTGGATAACGGTTTTGCTTGAAGCCACAAGGAATAAGCAATCCATTGTTTTTTGAAACCTTTGGGCATTGTAAAACAGAAGCAATGGCCTCTGCAATATTATCAACCATATGACGTGAGCGATCAAAAACCCGATCTAGTGGAGTTAAGCGAGCGTGTTTCCCTTCTTCATAGCTAGAGTAAAAAACACTTAAATTGTGAAGTTTGCCAAGTTTGTAGAGATCTATGATAGCTTTTGATAAAGAACTGTTATCATTTTGAAGAATGATCATATCATGAGAAGAAATCTCTTTTTCAATTGCATTTAGAGTGGGACGTTTTTGGAAATGATGACCGGGAAACCATAGATGGAGTTGATGAATAGTATCTTGATAAGTAGTAACCGTATAGCCTTTTAGAAAAAGGCAGTGAGATGCCACCATCATAAGAAGAGCATCACCCATTCCCTGCGAGCAGATAACAGCAGCTTTCATACATTTGCCTGTTGTAGCTTATGAAACGCTTTTAGTGTGCGCGAAACCGAAATAAAGTGCTGCCAAAAATTTTCCCTGATAGAAAAATGAAGACCCTTAAAATTGGGAAGGGGGAAGGGAAGAGTCACAATATGGCCCATATGCCAATCAGGGCGCCAGAGGCGTACTCTTTTAGGATTCCCAGAAATAGTTAATGTGGGAATACCGAGATTTGAAGCTAGATGACCAATTCCTGAATCATTTCCAATAAAAAAACCTGATTCATATAGATAAGCTGCAACTTCGCTCAGATTACAAAAAGAAGGAAGCTCAAACCCTTCTTTTTTAACATGAAGCCAATCAACATACTCAGATGGGCTAACAGAAAAGCCAATACAATAGCCTTCATTTTGCAGGCGACATGCTAGAGCAAGGAATTGAGAAGAAAACCAGTTTCTTTTTGGATCATTACTAGTTGGGTGTATCACAATGCGTTTAGCAAATCTGCGATGTGTTCCTTTTGGAATATGAATACCATTTTCTTTGGTTGCGCTCTGAAGAATTGCTTGGCAAGCCCTGCAAATATTAGAAGCAATAGAAAGACGTGGGTCAAAAAGAAAATCTCCTTCTTGAAATTTAGGAGAAGCAGTAGGAAAAAAAAAGATCAAATTATTTAGTTTCTTTGCTTCACGTAGTCCAAAAAGATCATAGGCTCTCTTTGAGTGGTCGTTTTCGATAATAACATGCTCAAATGAAATTAAAGTTTCTTCTAACTGGTCCAAAGAAGGGTAAGGGAGAATGCAAGTATCTTTAAAAAGAAGAGTCAACTCTTTTGCATAATTATGAAAAACGGTTGGTTTATACCCAGAGAGTTTAAATTGGTGGGCAACAATCATCATAAGCAGAGCATCGCCCAAGCCCTGAGCACATACGATAGCTACGTTCATAGATATATTTCTTATTGTAATTGTTCAAAAATGTATGACAAAGAATTGGTTTAAAGCAAGGGCAAGTTCAATACACTAGAAGAAATCATGCTGACTTGTATAATGAATTTAATTTTTAAGTGTATAAAAGAGCCCATGATTAGAAATTCTCTCCAAATTTTATGGTTTTTTTTTCTTGTCCCAAATTTAAGCTATGCAGATCAAGAAAGCAAAAATCAGTGTACTGAAGAGAGTCCTTGTCCATTAGGAAATTTTTCTGTACCTTTAATTACACAAATTGCTCCCTTGATCAGTTTTGGTCAGCTTCTCATTGGTAAAAAAGCCCTTCTCCCTCAACTAACAGGAGCTTATATTCGAAGCCATAACAGCTATGCTAATGTGATTATGCCAAATATGATCTATGGGATACGGAATGATTTCTCTATTTCTTTTTTCGTTCCTTTTTCCCCTAGAAATCGATCGGATTCATCGCAATCTTCAGGCATTGAAGACATCTTTCTTCAGGGTGAATATGGGTTTTATAATAAGAATAGTTCAAATTATACTCTGCAAGCAACTGTAGTTGCTAACCTGCAGTTTCCGACAGGGTCGAATTCGAAGAATCCTCCGACTGGAAATGGGTCATTTAGTTATTTTATAGGAGCCACATATGCTTGCACATCGTTTAATTGGTATGCTTTTATTTCTCCAGGCATCAATTTAAGAACAACCCACCATGGCACAAAATTTGGTAATTCTTATCTTTATCAATGGGGCTTTGCGCGGTATATCGAGCCATTAAGTCCTAGAGGATGGATCTTTGACTTGATGGTTGAATTCAATGGAACTTATGCCGAAAAAGATAAAATCCAGGGTATAATCGATTTCAATTCTGGCGGAAATGTTCTTTTTGTAACTCCTAGTATCTGGTTGTCATCTAAACGGTGGGTTTTTCAATGGGGCATTGGTTTTCCTATTGTCCAGAAACTAAATGGACATCAAGACAGAATTAAATATTCAATCAGTTATAATTTAGGAATAGCCATCCAATTTTAAGTGATATGGAAAACAAACTTACCGCCATTTGCCACAAAAAATCCCTCAAAAAGAGATAAAGGGAGTAACAGATCCCTAAAAACCGCTTTTAAACCGCCTAGAATCAACGATTTGCCTTTTAGTAATGCCTTTAGTCGGGTCTTTCTCAGATTTTTGATTATAAGAGTATTAATGAAGGCTATTTTTTAGCCAGGAGAGCTCTTCTTATATACTATCAACGTCTGATAATTGATATTATGTTGGTTGATAGACTGCTATTAGTTATACAAGAATTCTATAGTTCTATTGGCAATAAAACCAGAATACGTGTCTGTATAATACATCCTAATGCACCAAGCACATTAATAGATTCCATCGCGGCTCCTGGAATAATTTTAGATAGATTTCTTAATGGGTTACCATAAGATTCAATTTGATAAACGCGTTGCGAGTCAAATAGATGGTTGATAGTAATGAGAGTAATACAAACGGCAGAGAGATCTTAAAGTTTGCATATTATTTGAAAGCAGTTGAAACACCTTTGCTTGTATAAAGGAAATACTAGAAGATTTTCGTTGTGGGTGAAGAGCTGCTTCCCATAGGGTCTCGTCGGTATAAATATTACCCAATCCTGCAATCAAGGTTTGGTCTAATAGTGCTGTTTTAAGAGCTTGTTTTCTGGCTAATAACAGGTGATATAGCTCTTCTGGTGTAAAATAAGGGTCAAAAGGCTCTTTACCTAACTTCTGAAAAATCTCTTCTGGATGGTTAGTGGTAAGAAAGGTCCCAAAACGCCTGGTATCTTTAAAGAAA
The DNA here is from genome assembly GCA_019776445.1 of Tomocerus maximus. Classification (NCBI taxonomy): domain Eukaryota; kingdom Metazoa; phylum Arthropoda; class Collembola; order Entomobryomorpha; family Tomoceridae; genus Tomocerus; species Tomocerus maximus. The sequence goes on along the minus strand of JABASH010001263.1, from coordinate 6,537 downwards.
AGCGAAGGTTGATCGGAAAAGAAAAAAGTTGCCCGGTCATGCTTTTCTTTTCTCTGTTTTATGAGAAACTGTCCTGTCATGCGCAAATGAACGATCAAAGATCGATTTTCAAAAGCAAAATGCATATATTTTCCACGGCGGATAATAGACAAGAGAATTTGGTCTTTTAGTGAGTCGAGTGCTTTTTGCGTGATTAGTTTAAGGTCATGTACCTTGGCTGTAATAAGATGTTTTTTTTCAAAGACTTTTAATTGGTTAACGGTGGTTTGGACTTCTGGCAATTCGGGCATAACAGAATAGATAAAAATGAAAAGTTTAGCTAGACTAGCATAGGAATTGTATAAATTTAAAGGAATACAAAGTAATGACTAGTAAAAAAAGACAAAGCCCCTGGAAAGTATTAATTGCAATCGCTTTAGGAATTATTATAGGAGATTGTACGCAGCAAGGGAAGAGTATTTTTGGAATAGATCTATTTTCATCTTTTCACCCATTTTATGAGTTTTTTGGCTCTTTATTTATTAATGCTCTAACTCTTGTTGTAATCCCTTTAGTTGCTTCTTCTGTGATTACAGGTATTGCCCGCGTAGGAGATCAAAAATCTGTAGGAAGGCTGGGATTAAAAATGGTAACTTTTTATATAAGCACCACTCTTCTAGCTATTTTGATAGGGCTTTTTTTTGTGAATATAATCGGTCCTGGTTTCTCGATTATCCCAGAACATATATCCACTTCTACTGATTTAACAGACATGAAGCATCAATTGGTTGAAACACACGCAAATCATCGCTTTTCAGAGCTTCTTTTAAAGATTATTCCTTCAAATATCTTTGCAGCTTTTGCTAAAACAGAAATGCTGGGAATTATCTTTTTTAGTTTACTGTTTGGATATTGTATTTCTAAGGTTAAATCCCAGTTTTCTCAAACCGTTTTAGATTTTGCAAAGGGTGTTTTTCAAATTATGATTGAATTTACCCATGTAGTTATTAAATTTTTACCTATAGGTGTCTTTTTTCTCGTTGCTAAAACCATGTCTGAAACAGGATTGCATTCTCTTTATTCCATGGGATTATTTACAGTGACGGTTTTCTTAGGGTTTATGTGTTTTACCCTTATAGCTCTTCCCCTCTTGTTAAAATGGATAGCTAGGGTTTCCCCCGTCCGTCATTTTAAAGCCATGAGCCCTGCTATCATTACTGCATTTTCTACTAGCTCTTCTTCAGCTACCCTTCCTGTTACTATTGATTGCGTAGAAAAAAGAGCAGGTGTATCTAATCGCATTTGTAGTTTAGTTATTCCCTTGGGAACCTCTTTGAATATGTCAGGCTCAGCTTTATACGAGTGTGTAGCAGCTATGTTTATTGCACAAGCTTATGGAATTGAGCTTTCTTTTTTCACACAATTTTCTATAGTTCTACTTGCATTGATTTCTTCCATTGGAGTAGCAGGTGTTCCTTCTGCTAGTTTGGTCGCTCTTATTGTGATCTTAAAAACCATGGGTCTTCCCATTGACGGAATTGGATTATTCATTGCAGTGGATCGCTTATTAGATATGTGTAGAACAGCTGTAAATGTATTTAGCGATAGTTGCTGCGCCGTTCTTGTAGCTCGTTCTGAGGGAGAAAAAAGTGTGTTAACAAAAAAGGTTTTTGACTAAACTCTTCTAAAAGAAATTACAGGAGCGCTATTAATGAATATAAACTGCAAGCATTTATGCTTAACATTGACCGCATTAGCTTTATTGTTAAACCAAATCTCTACTTATGCAAACGATCAACAACAAAAGGAAGCATTCATGGAACAAAATACAGTGACTCTTAAAGGATCCCCTATTCACATAAGCGGTTCCTTGCCTAGATTAGGGATACAAGCGCCAGATTTTGTATTAACAGATAAAGACTTAAACCAACATTCTCTAAAGGATTACTCTGGTAAACGCAAATTGATTTCTATAGTGCCCAGTTTAGACACACCTGTTTGCTCTTTATCTGCTAAAAAATTCAATGAAGAGATAAAAAAACATCCTCAAGCAGGAATTGTTTTAAATATCTCCGCAGACTTGCCTTTTGCACAAAGTCGTTTTTGCCATGCAGAAGAAGTAGAGACCATTGTTTGTCTTTCAACAATGGGATCTAAAGACTTTGCTGAGGCATATGGAATTTTAATGCTAGATGGACCTATTGCTAACCTATGTGCAAGAGCCGTCGTTGTTCTAGATGAAAATGATACGGTTATTTATACAGAGCTTGTACCAGAAATCACTAAGGAACCCAATTATACAGAGGCTTTAAAGCACTTTTTAAAGAATAGTTATTCTTGTTTGAAACTATAACTGGGATAAGATGGAAACCAGATGGTTTGATCCACAAGGTTTTCTCTTATCTCTGTTGTCATGGGAGTGATTAATTTCTGATTTTCTGCTGTAGCAATCACTGCTAAAGCAATCTCACGACTCACCCCTCTTAAATTTTTAAGAGAGGGAAATAAATCAGGCAAACGAGAATGTTTTGCTAGTACATAAGCTGCTTGAATAAACATTTCATCTGTGATCTTAGGGATTTTAGCTGCAATGGCCCCCAGACCGATGCCTGGAAAAATGTAGACATTATTACATTGTGCAATGTAATGTTTTGCTAGTACATAAGCTGCTTGAATAAACATTTCATCTGTGATCTTAGGGATTTTAGCTGCAATGGCCCCCAGACCGATGCCTGGAAAAATGTAGACAATGGTGTATTGTTTGTTATCGTAATCAATGCTCTCAAAGGGACTGCCCGTTGCAATAATAGCTCTGCTAGCTTTATTTTAAAATTGATATTAATGCTTTGCAAAAATTATTATAAAAAATAATTTTTATTCCTGGCATTATATATTGAAACTTTTGAAATAGATGGCAGCCCTATAGAAAATTCAGCCTTAGTTATATCAAATGATAAGTTAACCGATCCCTCTTTCATAACAACTGATCGCTTATGGTTCATACACGCATTGAGAGCAATTGCTTGCTTATTGGTTGTCTATAAACATCTCGTTGATAACTTTTGGATCACTAACTTTAACTCGACAAAACAATATCATTTTGAAGTAGCTAGTTTTCAACAGTCAGACTTGGTTTACAATAAAGCGATAAGTTTCATTAATAGTATTTTTTCTATAGGAGCTTTTGGTGTTGCTCTATTTTTTTTAGTTAGTGGATTTGTTATCCCACTTTCTTTAAAAAATAAAGGAAAGATCCAATTTCTGATTTCTCGTTTTTTTAGAATTTGGCCTGTGTATATAGTAGCTTTTTCTTTTACTTTATTTGCAATGTTAATATATAAAAAGTTTTTAAATCATGACATCAACTATGATTTTACATCAAAACACATACTTCTAAATACAATACCTTTTCAGCGTTTATTTGGAGAAAAATATCTTATTGGCGTGTTTTGGACATTAGAGATGGAAATTAAATTTTATCTTACGACAACTTTATTATGGTGGGTTTTTGGCAGTTTAAATAAATCTCGGTGCATTATAGGTTTTAGCTTTTTAATGTTTTTTATGGCTTTATTTAGGTACGTAACATTGGATGCAAAATTTAGTCATGTGTTTATTGAATTTATTAGTGAGAATGTTATTCATTGTAACCCATTCTACTTAACTTATATGTATCTAGGAACATGTTTTTATAATCATTATGAAAAAAAATGGACTGCTATAAAGACATTAATTTGCATTCTTATTTTGTTATCAATTTGTATTTGCATTAATTATTATTATCATCCTTTAGAATGGAGGCCTTTACGTTTGAGTGCATATATTCAAGCTCTTATATTTTTCAGTGTTTGTTATCTACTTAAATATAAAATCCCCTATAGTAAAGCCATAGAAAATTTTGCAAATATCAGCTATCCTCTTTATTTAGCTCATAGTCAAAATGGGTATATTATTATGGCGATAATATACTATTATACATCTAACCCATATTTATCTTTGGTTATTGCACTTTTTATACTAACCAATTTTTCTTATATTCTACATATTACTATAGAACTACCACTTCAGGTTTATGGAAAAAAAATATCAAACATGTTCTGCACTTTAAGTAGATAGGAACAAGGTGAGATTGGAAATTGTCGGCTAGTGGAATTTGAAACACATGCAAACAGTTTTCTCTATATTTTAACCTAATTGCTGAGATTTACAATTTGGAGTACCCAATGAAATCCGAAAGAAGTATCTTGTTAATGGTCTTTAACAAGGGAATAAGCTACAAGTATATTATCGTCGTTTATTTATTCTTTTTTACTTCTTCCATTTATGCATCTCATGTGCAGTGGGAAGATTTCACAGTTTATCTTGCTCCTGATTCTCAAATTGATGATGAAACAAATCCACCGATAATAAATATATCTAAAGCTAAAAATTCAGTTCTACCCTTATTGATGGCTTCTTTAATTCATAAGGGCACAACAAACTTATATATAGGGGATAGTATAGATCTTTTAGATACAAAAGCTGTTTTTGACATACTTATTCATCTCGGTGCAAGAATAATTCAAAATAATGGAATGGCAAGTATTGATACAACTGAAGTTAAGCCAGTTTTTATAGATCAGAAACTATCATCCCGAACTAGATACAGTAGTTTAGCTTTAGGTAGTCTCGCATCCCGATTTGGGTTTGCTGAAGTTAGTCAACCTGGAGGATGTAATTTCAAAAGACCTATTGACTTCCATATCAAAGCCTTGCAAAAACTAGGATTTGAGATTATTGAAAAGGAGAATTCAATTTATATTATTAGGCAAAAAGAAGCAAAAAACATTATTACATTGCCTTATCCTTCTATCGGGACAACTTTAAATGCAATATTTGCTGCTTCAAGTTTAAAAGGTAATGACAAAATAATAGAAATACATAACTGTGCAATTGAGCCAGAAATTGATGATGTTATTGAGTTTTTAAACAAGATTGGCCTGAAAATAGATCGTAAAGGTCGCATCATTAAAGTATCTGCTTTACGTCAACAGATGACTCATATTGTTAGCCACACACCTATAAACGATAGGATAGAGGCAGGGACTTATATGCTTGCTGCCGCAATATTAAAAAAGCGCATAAAAATAATTAATGCCCCTCTTGAATTTATGGAATCTATTTTAAATTTATTGAAATAGCTTGGTTGTTCTAACATTATAAATGATAATGCAATAACTATTAATGGAAATGAGCTTAATTGTAATGCTTCTATAAATTTATCTACAGCGCCTTACCCCGGGTTCCCAACAGATTTGCAACCAATACTTACAGTGCTTTGCACTACCCTAAAAAATCCATCATTTTTAAAAGAAGAAGTAATTCCTAATAGAACTGATTATATATTGGAACTCAATAAAATGGGGGCAAAAATAGATTTTAAAAAAGGAGAAATTAAAATATTTCCTACACCTTCTCTAAATACATATGAGCGACTAGTTCAAGTAAGTTCAACAGATTTACGCGCAACAATGGCTATTGTATTGTATGCAATTCACAATAATATTTGTTGTAAAATTGATCAATTCGACTTAATTTATCGTGGGTATACGAATGTTCATGATAAGATCGAGTCCATTGGAGGAAAATTAGAATATCAATTAAATTATGCAGATAACTTTAGTCAAATTCAGTAGGAAGTAAGGGAGAGAAATAATGACTAAAACATTTTTTAATTTGCAAATCATTAACTCTATTAACAGATAAAGAAGGTATGTTTTTTTCTGAGAAAAACTTTAAATTACTAGTCTCAAGCGTTGTTTTTTTCACTTTACCACCTATGATAGAGCATAAAAAAAACAAATCGTAAATATAAGGCCATTTTGACAAAATGGGGTCTTTCCTTTTATCACATACGCATATTAATTTAATTATGCTACATTCAAAACCAGTTTCTTCTCTTATTTCTCTCAGCATATTTTGTTTAGGGGACAGATTAACATCTGCCCATCCTCCAGGTAGAGCCCACAAACCATCACTCTTTTCTTTAACTAATAGTATCTGATTAGATTCAAAGATTGCTGCTCTTACTCCCACTTTTGGAGTTATGTATCCTTTATCTTTTGAAAATATTTCCAATATTTCGCCGGATGATTTAGAAGAATGTAAGCTAGCCAGTTCTGCACTTATTTCCATTATCCTACTGTATCTTTCGTAGTCAAAATTATCATTACAAAAAGTTAATCCTATTTGACTTATAGCTTGTAATTCTGTGACTATTCTGGTTATTTTATTATTCATTCTATTTTAACATCCTAGTAAACATCTTCTAATTCTATCATTTGCATAAAACCTAATCCAGGCTTATTTCAAGGAGTAAATGTTCTGTTAAGTTTTTTTTAAACACAAGAAAAACTATATTTTTCTGATTAAAAGATTTAAAAGAATGCTCGTTTTTCAGATATACCTATTTGTTCTTTTATGCCATGCAGAAGAAGTAGAGACCATTGTTTGTCTTTCAACAATGGGATCTAAAGACTTTGCTGAGGCATATGGAATTTTAATGCTAGATGGACCTAT
>JABASH010001262.1:0-27931 GCA_019776445.1 Tomocerus maximus | reverse complement strand
TGGTGATCAATGTAACACTCCGAAGGAAGACCCAGTGATCAGTGATCTCCCTCAGCCTGGCCCGTCTTATGTTTACAATAATGTGGATTGTACATTGGATTGCTCTTCAGTGGACGTTTCTGAATTGGATTACATGAAACCAAATGTTGCAAAATACGGACTTCCTCGTCACTCCATGGACGAGATGAGATGCTTGACTCTTGCCAAGGAAAATGCAGCAGCAGATAATTTTGCTCAGGCGGAGTGCACACGCTATGAGGGTGACCAGGTTCGTCCTGAAGTTCATGAGAAAACGATCGGGCTACAGAAAGTGTCGACGGAGCGGAAGGATGGTTATTATTTGCTAAAGCAAGTTAACATGATGGTTCTGGATATGCCTGAAGAAACTCGTCAATTAGAAGAACTTCGGATCCGCGTTGAAAATATCTCCCAAAGACTCAGTCAACGTTTGTGTCAGATTGAGATCGACTTGACCAGAGATGATGTAGAAGAGGAGTTGCAGAAGGAACGAGATTTGGTCATCAAGATACAGAAACGACTTAAATATTATGCAAATCAGATTCGAGATCAAATCGGGACAGATCGTGCAGCTAAAGAGCGACTTGAAAGAGATTATTGGAGTGACAAAATGCAAGCACTACGCATCGATGATTTGCCTGGGAGATTGCAACCAGACAATCCAACGCTTCTGAATTACAACTGAGTAGCTCGTCTCCAGGAGGGAAAAAAACTTATCCCAATTATTGGGATGGTCTCATGCATAATTGCATACGCTATCTTTATGGCATGGATCTTTACCAGGGGATGTGTTTGTAAAGAAAAAGAGCCTCCTGTCCCGTTAGTGACGCATTTTCTAAAATTAAGTAAAAAGATTCTGCCCTGGCCCACGGCCATGATAACATACATTGTAAGCAAATTGCTACCTTGGGACATTCCAGAATTCTGACAGAATTTGTGATAAAAAAATTGATTTTCCTGATTGAATTCTTCTTGAGTTGTCTGTGCTTTCCTAAAAAATGAATATTTTTGTACTCAATTCGATGTAAATTGATCAAGTTCCGCAAGATACTTGTGTGTGTACTTCAGCCGAATAAAGAATATCTTTTAATTATTTTCCTAATTGAATTCTTCTTGAGTTGTCTGTGCTTTCCTAAAAAATGAATATTTTTGTACTCAATTCGATGTAAATTGATCAAGTTCCGCAAGATACTTGTGTGTGTACTTCAGCCGAATAAAGCGATGCTCTTTTAATATGGTCGTTTACTTGGATAATTATGTTCATGCTAAATCAATAAAAGTCGGCTGATAAAAACCCGTCATAAGCATTCACTAATGTCTAAGCACTTATACAGTGAAGAGTAATCAATCTTGGAGGCAGACTACAATGGAAGACATTTAATAAAGCAATTAATTACAGTGAGCTTGCAGAGGTCACATTAGTATACAAGATATTAAAATACGCCAATATTTATTAGCATAGATTTCTGGTCATTGCAGAAACGACTTCTACTCTTGTCTACTTCACTTGAACTTCTCTGCAATCAGATCGGCCATTCAATTTTAAATCTCTCCGTTTACTATGCTATTAAAGTTTAATAATATGCAGCTGAACTCTTTAAAAGTCAATTTATCCAACTGATCGGATCTCTGAATCAACTCGCTATGCACAATAATCATACAGGATTCTAACAATGCACTCACTTTGTTGTAGCGACAAAATGTCTAGCGTACAAGTCACAAGAATTTCTACGTATGCACTGCAAAAATCTGAGATTAGTTGCATTACAACTACTCAATAAGTAATACCATCCAATGGGTTGAGATACGAATGTGTAATGTTAGCTTTACACCACAGCTACACATAAGTAGACATCAATTGGCAAATTGGCATACTTTTATTCGCAAAAAATGCGGTCACACACATACATAGTAGGTACGACGACCACAACAAACAAAATACACGACACCACAGCCCTATGCATCTCTAGTAGTAAAAGTAATATTACTTATGTACATTGTAAAGACAGAGATTAAAAATCCATCGTGTAACTTCGTACAACTAACCAACACTTGACTGACGGACCTGTCTTTTTACATTGTCTAAGTCCCAGGCAGGGCAGGACTGACGCAAAGCAAATAAAACAGGTTAACCCATTAAGTTGTAAGTTTAGACTAAAGTAGGGACTGTAGACAATCAGACAAGAACAACTAGACAATCTTCATTAACTTCCAATTTCATTCATTCATCTTTTGCGAACCACTTTTCTACGCAGTGAAAACCAAACAGCTTCAACAAACAAAATGTCACTTTACTACAAAAATTACTATTATGTTAAATCAAACTTCATCTCTATTTGTAACTTATGAACCAATAAAACAGCTTTATCGTACTCTCATCTCTCTCTATCTACTATGCATACCATTATTCCACTATCTGTACTGATAAGATACAATTTTACGATCTTAGATACATCTCTTTTACTTGGGATAACTACAAGCTAATTTATAATTGGAATTCCCTGCAATACAATACATACAACTCAAAACTTTTCTTCTTCCTATTCATTTAACATTTTTATGACCAGAGATTGCTTTGATACCTGTTTCTGGTACGAGCAAATTAGAAATCAAAATTATTGTGTGAGCTGCCCTTTGTTTTCCATTAAGACCTACTATTGGTGAGTACAAATACAATTGACCAAAATATTTTGTTCCGTTTGCAATTATAAATTAAGTAAACTAGATATTTTTTGCTGCATCTGCAATTACTTATCCTGACTTCAGCCATGAATATTTCCAGTAATACCAAAAGTTATCGGTTTGGCCAAACCAGAAAAATCTGGCAGTTATAACGCTAATAATCTCATTGATAAGTGATGCAGTGGCATAAGACATTTCTTTAAATGTTAGGCAAGGGATGGTTCCTCTGCTAATTTTAGTCGAAGATTATTTTTAAGTATCTTTACTTCATCACGTGTAGATAATATAGAATCCCAATTTTTTCGCATTCCAAATATCCGTCGTTATTGCCATTTGCTTTAAACTATCTTTCAGTTTCACCCATGACACACACACATGGCTCATTCTGTTATGATATCCCATTTAACTTATCGTTATAGATTAAAACTGCTTTAAAGTGCATGCACGTCTACCTTGTAAAACCAAACATGAAATTGCGCCACTAATACTAAACTAATATTTATTCATCTTCATTTACTAACTACAGATATATAGTGTTAACCTCGAACTCAATTCTCATCCCATCGTTTCCAAATAGTCCACCATTAGTAAAGACATAATACCTATGAAGTTGTAGTGGAATCACTAACTTACGCATATTTATTTACCCTGAAACGACAGAGCAGCATCCAATTCCAATGCACCATTTTTAATAATACACATTCCCTTGACTCTTGAAGCTCTGTCAAAATGAAGTCTTAAAACTCCTGTTTATAATATTAGTACTAAATGTAGACGTTTAGTTGATTACAGTAGCAAACCGAAAACAGACTCCTACTAAACTTCTGCTGTACACTTTCCATCTACCAAGAGATAAATTAGTTGAAGAACAAGGGCATCGTAAATGAAATCTCAGTCCCAAGAACCTCCTTTCAGCAAAATATCACTCCATTTATTTTAATGTATCCCTAAAGACCCACAGATATGCAAAGACACGTTTAATGTACATTTGCAAATAAATTGCTATTTCCTAAAACAGTACTACAGAGATTCATACTATCATCTTGCTTTATTTTGATTGTATTTAACTGGCATATCTCGCAGATTTACTTTAGCCCACACCCACTGTAACTTCCTTTTTTTGTCCGACACGTGCCATAAAAAGTTTTTGCATTCCTCCATGAAACATTAGTAGAAAGTACATTTATGCAGTTGAGTATCGCAATTCCTATTACACAGCGAATCATATGAACTCCTATCATTAGCGAATCAAACATAAACATCAACAAAGATCAATCTGACAAGCCCTAAGGAGTACATGCAATTCGGTATTTTGAAAACCATATTATACATTGGATTCTAGATATTTTTGCGAATCATCACTCTCGACAAATATCAATTTGTATCTGTACAGATATTGGCATGTGTTATTTATCTTGCGATTTCTGATGTTTTGGCAAAACAAATGAGACACATGAATTCAAGACCAAATGAACGTTTCTAGAAATAGTTTTGCGATTGCCATTCAAAACTTTAAGGTGAGGGTTGACAACCAGGCCCAAGAAAATTGGAATTGAGCAACTTTGCACATCTATTAGATGCATTTTTTCGACAAAACTTTCAATTATTTTTGCGAAGGCGTGCGCTTAAGACTTCTCACGAAGGATGAATCACGATCCTATAACGACCTAAATATAACTAAAAATAACGAAAATATCTTATTGCTGTTATTTCTATGCTGCTATTATGCCAGCCAAAAATTGCATCATGTACTCCTTTGTAACGGTGTTTCAGCAGCTAGAGCCTTCCTCTCATTGATCTCAGCATGTATCACCATTTGTTATAGTTTATAATATTAGATTACGATTTATATAGATAATAGAGATGATTATGCTTTCATAAAGGATATCACGTATAAACAGAATCAGCATATGTGTTTACAAATGTCTCCAATGTCACTATAAATACATTTTGTACAGAGATTGCCTTGTCTGTTATTATGGGGTCGCCAGAGACTTTCTGGCTTGACTTCACATTGACTGGCTCATCTTTTGAGTCTTCCTTCGTGCACAGACTGCATTCCTAGAACTGTGTAATCGTTTCGAGGATTTTGTTTCTGTATAAAGTACTATAACTAACCTATCGCTATTCTTTGTAACAAAGTACTACTCCCTCCCTATTTAACTTAATGATACCAGCATAACGTTTGTAAACATCTAATTAGTTAAAGTGCCTTCTGAAACTTGCATTACTTTACTAAGCACCACTAAGATAACAAACAATATGACCCCTAACAGAGTCTGACATAGTACAATTGCTTCGAATTTCCAAGAAAATGATAAGCACTGCTACATTTCCATATCATTACAAATACTCCTTTCTTAGGACATGCATAATAATTGTGTTAACAAATGAGAGTTGGCCTAGTAGTGCAATTGCCCTGAAATGCATTAAATTACTTCTAACTTCAAAAAATGATGAATCAGAGAGATAACCAACTGGACTTTGTTTAAAAAGATGACGATTCTAAAATACTATTGCATGCTATAATTAAATGTCAAGTGGGAAACACGACAAAACCTTTGCACACTAGTACACACTTCACTCTTACTGAAAACTGTCGGTGGTGTCATTTGAGCTAAAAGTGCTTCTTTCTATGTTGTCTTTGCTGTGCCGACCGCGCGTTGAAATATTTACTCGTCTATTTTAAGTTTTCGAATGTCAAACATTGAGAACTGTATCGTTCACTCTAGTTTTCTCTGTGTGTACTCACATTCATCCTAATCTTCTTTTCATGGGACACAAATGAATCCCTAACTAACTTTTAAGGGTCATTAATTTAACAACCAAACCACTAGCTGGGAACCAAACTAATAAATTAAATTATTTTTCAACTGCATCTCTTGGAAAGCATAATATGACGAATACATAGCCAGAAAGAATAAGCTTCGCCTTCATTCACATTCATAATGTGTCCACTTTAAGTTATAACATGACATCATCTTTGCAGTAACACCCAAAAACGACGACAAGTTTTAAGTATTGGATAGCATTCGTTTCTCATATCGTCATATCTTCTTTACCTACATTTACAGATGCACGTAATTCTACGTGCACTGGCACAGTACTGTACAAGTGTATGTATAACCATACACAATAGAGCTTAGTACTTCAGTGCACTGCAATCTGCAATGCACCATTTTTAAGAAACCTTGAGACACATACTGAAGACATAATTTCTCTTCTTAGACTCAGAGCCACCCTCATGTCTCATGCACTTTACATTACTTGGCAAAAAATCCCTTGCAATAAAACCACTTAGTGCAGACAACAATAATAAACAGCAAAATCAAACCGCCAAACAAGTCATACCACACATTCCACATGCTTGACTAAAATCTTTAACTCCGAAAATATCTGTCTAGGTACATAGGTTCAAGTTGGCAAGAAATGTTTCGTAAAAATTTAAATTATTTTCACCACATTACATATTATGACGTTCTTTAAAACGGACAAAAAATAAACTCCGGATCAATAAAATGGTATCTGCATGACCATAGAATTTTTATACTTTGTTTCTATTGCACTTGTTTGCCAAATCTGGTTTCAAGACTTAAAAATGAATTGGCCGAAAGAAACTAGAATTGTACATGTCATGCCATACATAGCAAGTCGGCTAAGAAAATACATTGATGAATGTAATAAGTAATATCAGACAAGACTACTTTCTCATTGTGTGTGATTGCTTTTCTTGTATCGAGATCGTAGAATGGATTTTCGAAAGATCATGCTAGCCAGAGAAACGGAAGCGAATGTCATTGACAAAGATTCATGTCTAATGGGTTGACAGTGACACTTGAGTGTAATTTATAACAAGTAAATAATGCAGTATTACATGTTACACAACAAGCCCTATCGCATTAAAAGTTGTACTAGGCTAGCTTCCTTGTACTACGAATGCATGGAAGGCAAGTGTAAAAAAGTGAAGTCTGTCGTGTCATTAAAGTTACATCAGAGCGTAAAAGAGATTGAAAATCCATCTATTCAAAGAATAATGTCAACGTCACCTCGAAGGAGGAAGGGAGACGAAAAAGAACACGAGAAACATCTTCCAAATGATAAAAATGATAAACTGCATTATATTTTTTTCGTCCTGCACAACAAGGCGAGCACTGAACAAGATACAAATATTAGATAGCCAACTTCAAGTGCAATTTTATAGCTTTGTAATTGTAAAATACACCGAATAATGCACGTGGAGATTACACGTTGGCCTTACATGATGCATCCTCTGTGATCAAAAGAGGTTTCCTTGTACCCCACCTACTGATTTCATCTAATTCGAATGTCTACCTACATTAGATTTAGCAAGTCACTTAACATCTGCATTAACTATATGCAAAAATCATAAAAAGACTGACCTCGGAATGCTAGAGTCAATAAATTGCAAATCAAGGAATTATTGCATGAAAAATATTGGTCCATTAGAGGGTACCCTTATTTATTAGGTCTTATATCATTGTATTTCGATTGCATTAGCATCAGCACAATCAGCAAATTATGCTCTTACAGATATAAAATAATTCTAATTTATCTAATTCAGAATTTTATTCGTATTTATTTAAAAAATACTTATTCGCATCGCACTGAAAACAAAAATATTATCTTACTTTATAATAATATAGTATCGTATGAAACCAATTCGAGCTATTAAACCAATCTATAGCTATAACACTGCAATATATTCAATAGTCAATAAAAGCCTTGATCAGAGTTTAGAGGAATCAGTATAATTATTACAAATATGATGATATAAAAAATATTCATCTAAAAATGTAAAAATGGACAGAATTACACGAGTTTGGTTGTCTAAAATGAAACCCATCATTCACGACGTGGTACGTGCCTTTAACTGCGAGTGTTTACTTCACACAAATGCTCTGCTGGGTACCATTCAATGCACAATAAAACATTACGGACTCAAAACGTGAACTTAAGCAAGGAAAAAATGAAGTCCCCTAGTCCTTTATGTAGTCTCTTCTCCCATCATTCACGACGTGGTACGTGCCTTTAACTGCGAGTGTTTACTTCACACAAATGCTCTGCTGGGTACCATTCAATGCACAATAAAACATTACGGACTCAAAACGCGAACATAAGCAAGGAAAAAATGAAGTCCCCTAGTCCTTTATGTAGTCTCTTCTGGCTCGAACCTTTTATCCTGAAGAAGCATAAATAAACACAAATAAAAATCTGATATAGGGGAAATAACATAAATAATCAAATGAATTCTTTTCTCCTTTCACACCGACACTAAACCAGGCGTCTGATAAAATAAAAGGAGTACCTACTACGTTCGTAATTTACTACAACAGACTTACTTATCTAGAAAATGAATGCACATAACAATATTATAACCCATATAAACCGAGACACGAGAGATGCGTGGCTTAAAACCCTATGACAAATGCATTTCCTTTTGTTGAAAGTGCATTTTGTGGTGGCAATGAAAGGGTAGAGAGAAGAGGGACACATAGCAGAGAGCATTATTGTGCAATGTGCACACACGACATGAACGTAATAAATATACATACTTGAGCATAGGAGCATGTCCACAAAAGAGATGAGGACACAAAAAGAGTCGGATTTGATTCAATGACAATATTTAGCAATTTGCATGGAAAGTGTAAAATATGGGTGCCATTAATCCCATTATTAGTAAGAGCATGCTGTGAAGTTATTGTGCTCTCTGCACTTACACCACCGTGACTTCCACTCAATCCAACAATGGGGGAACTGTCGCTTTGTAAATAGTCTCACTATCAACTGTGCATATGCAAATACAAAATAGCTAAAAGTAGAAAATGAAATGACACTCAAACAAACCCAACCACAAAATCACTAACAATGAGCCACACTTTACTCATCACCGCACTTACTCCTCTAACAGTAAATGTACTTATCTCTACTACCATTTTCATTCTACTTAGAATGAATACGTAAGAGACGCTCTCTAAACTTTACTCTTTCCTCACAAACACGGACACATATTCTAAAGTTCACATTTTTAGATAATCCATTTACTCGAGTGCATCTTCTATCTTCTTAATCGTAACTTACCCCTTGCCACAATTCTATAGAGTCCGTTGCATTTCATTTCATGTGATATAGACCATACAGAACAATTTCAACAAACACGCTAAAGGTGCCAGGAGTGTCCTTTATAATTAAGTTTTCTCTTGCGCTTATTCATTCACATCTCGTCTTGGGCAATATTTCATCCCTAAGTCCATGTCAGTGTACACACTTAGAGAGAATGTCTCCTCGCGTGTTTCACAATAACATTTGTTAATTTTTTCTTACATGTAGTCACCTCCCAAACAATGTAGCATAGTAAATAAACCTATATGATGAACTGATAAAGATGTTCATAGTGTCACAATAGAAAAATGCCAACTTCATATTATATACTTACGACAGCTTTTTGTTAGGTCCATGTAGAAGATGCGCTAAAAGGAAGATACTTCAGTATACTGTTTTAAGTAACTTTACTAGTATCCCATACAAAATTGTAAACTATACCGAAGCACGTTTTCACAGCCGTCACATCCTTGTCGACTATTGCTAACGAGGGATTCTTCTGTCTTCATGTTTAGTTATATACTAGTTAGATACCCTTAACATTGAAAATCCTAAAATTGGTTCGAAATTCGGGGATGTGAACCAGAGATGTAGTTTAAGGGTCAGAGAGTTCTAATCCAATACAGATGCTTGAAATAAATAGCTAAATAATTAACAAAGACAATCCACGTGTTTAGTTGGGAACTTAGAATATTTAATACAACTTGGCCATTTCAAGCCCCCTTGCCGCACTTTGCTTCAAAATATATGGGTCTGTGAGTGAGAGCGAAGGAAAGCGACTAAGTCTAATAGATCACTCTATTCATTCGACTCATTAATACTCTGACAATTTACAAATCCACATCCGCACGCCACGGCAGAACTATTAGAGCCCTCGAAGTGAGGAACATCCGCAGCTCATCTCTTCCTCTTCCCTATAGACATGCATTGTCTATTCTAAAGGGAAGGGATGAGTTGTGCACTCCATGCAAACCATCCACAAACCAAAACAGTCATTGAATTACCATCGAGACAGACAGAAGGAAGGAACTTCCCATTATTGACTCTTGTGGCATCATATGTGTTGCCAGCCAAGCTAAACCATGTGCCCTGTCAAGAGAAGCCCCATCAATCCATTTCCATTATACACTGACATACTATGCACCAATCTCTAATCTCTTCCCCTCTATAACTGCAGTCACACAGAGCAAAACAATAGTCTTAAGCATGTTGTACCGTATATATACAAACATTATTAAATTAATATATATTACAAAACCTCAATAGACATGAATGGCAGAAATTAAACTTAAACTGGCCCACTAAAGTATTCTCAGTACATCTATTGATATAAGGGTATTAGTATTACATTATCACATACTAACTGACATAGCATAGTACCTAAAGGATGCACTCATTATCGACTATATGCTAATGTTATGCTTGCAACGACTTCTATTTCTATTACTTATCTTTTCAGCCGTTTAAGAGCAGTCAAATATTGCAATTCACTGCTGTTGTGTTGGATCTCTGATAACTACTTTTAATGTACCTTAAGCTAGAGTTTAAAATTAAAGTTTCAATCAAAAAGTACTATAATTATATAGGTGTGTAGGTAATATGTATAGTTGGTAAGTAAAACTTTTGCAGTGTTTACTACGCTTGCAAACTTTTTCTATTACACGTGCACGGTGCTAATACTTCGAGTACCCTTTTCTGGAGTTTTGATTATGGGTTGGCCAACTCTAGAACTACATGTGTAATATATGTTATGTTTGATACATATAGTATCTAGTGTGCGTAAGTATTTATGCACGAGTACTCTTTACTAGACATGATGATCAGAAATGCAATTAACAATGTACTAATAAAGTGCGTCGGTCTCTTTAATCTCTGGGTTTTCCTACACCTTGTATATGCAAATATGGGCGTGTGATGTGACTTAAATTAAAGTGTCTTGTCTCAAGCTAAAGAAAAGTAATTCAGCTCTGAGATATAATAGTCTATTTGAATTCTGTATTCAATGAGTAATGCTAAAGTAAAGCACTATTGGAGATAGGACAACAAATGTGGGATGGTAACTATTCTGCTTTTACTCACGGGTCCTGAACACTTCTATTTTATTAAATGCCACAATCAGCCCATAAAGCACAGAAGAATTTCCAGTGAAATTCTTTAATTCACTTTCAACTTTATGATGGTAGAATGTTGAGATTATTAGGTACACAGGCACAGGTAATATAACTGTACAGTTTATTTACAATCTGTCCAACATTCCTATTCCGGGTGTCTCCTCCTAGTACAAAATATGTATTCAATGCAAAGGCATATAATTTCCGAATCTTATTGCATACTCTTGTTTTACGTTTCCTTTGCCTATGTAATTCTTAAGTAATGTAATTGAGGATTGAACTATAAGGAAACGTTCTTGCCACCCACACAATGCAATATCTGCTTGTAGGACATGTAATAATATGAGTACATAAATACTCTTTACCTTCCTTCTTCTTCAGAAACATTCCTGAACATTTTACATACTTGTAAAACTTTAGAGCAGTAATTCATGCCAGTTTTATCCTTCCCGAAAAAATCAATTACCTTTTTATTTGTAGTAGTATAAGTGTGACCTAACAATAAGGATCTACTCACAATCAGTGGTAACCACTTTGGATATTTCCTACACTTTGGCAAAATATAAATAACTGCACTAACTGAACACAGTATAGGGATTGTTAGTTTAAGCGTGTCGGAAATGTAGTTAAGTATTCACCAAAAAGCTATAGAGCTAGATGCCAAAATAAATAAACAGAAACTTGTCAGGACACATAATATATAGTCGTTGTTATCTTAAATGTACATCAAATATCTCGACTCTTTGTCAATATATGTACAGCTAATGACTCTTCAATAAACACAATTTACTATTTCCTTTAAAAATAAAACTTTCATTGCAAATTGCTGAAAATAAAACCCGAGTTGTAAAATGAGTAATGTTACAATATCGGGTTTTAGTCATGCATAAATATTATTGCTTATTATCCTCTGATGTTGTGAGTCTTTTACCGTTTCACCCAAAAGTAAAATTGAATCAGGAGGACACGCATATAAAACTGGAATGGAACACACAGACACATATCACATTCCTACATACACAACTTATATGAGAGAGCCAGTGATAATTTCATTGCATGTCTTGACAAACACGAAGAGCCAAAAACCCCGAGAGCATCAAACACGTTCCTTTCCCAACTTTCCTTGAGTTTCCTCATTCCTAACTTCTCTATCTCCCTACTCATCTTATTTCATTTTCCTACTTTTATTTCCCTTCCTATAATTCTGAGAAAAAATCTTTTGGCGATATACGAATTATATTCGACACCAAATCAACTGTTGTACATATAACCGTCTGGGTAAAGATAAGGGAAATATATCGACCCGAGTGCCTGCAGTTGTAATCAAAATGAAAATAAACAAATTGATGCGAGACGATGCGACGACTTTATACACTTGTTGTCAATCGAATCCAGTCATTTGATCTCATTTCATAGTTCAGATGTCAATGCACGCTGCTGCGCTACAGACACATTCTCATAGATACAGTTATACATTTATATCTATACTTACTCTACTTCTAGGGATGATATATATTAGTAAATAGTCCTAAAGTATAATATGACTATCCAAAACAGAATTTACAGCATTCTATCTATAAGAACCGAATCTTAGTGGAAAGGTTTTGGCTGCGTTGCAAATGCACTGCAATTAAATTCATCCAGTCTCCAAAACAAAAACATCTCTTAAATTGAAAATCTTCTTAAAAGCCGACCGAAGGAAATCTGATCATAATGCACTCAGCAGCCACTCCCTTAGTGTGTTCAGTCTCACTCAGAAAAGTCAGACCATGCGATGCCACAAACTAAATTACGAGTCCCATGTGCAACTAAATTAAACTCGTACTTACTGAACCACCAAACTAGCTATAACCTCGTAGACGTCATTCAGACACATGTTTATATTATTCGGTTAAGGCAATAATTAATTTTATCTACTGTCTCATCAGATGTATTGTTTTCGCCTTATTGTATTTCTGTTCGAGTGCACTGCACTTGCACTGCAATGATTTAATTATCTTATTGAGAAAGCCAACGACTTCTCCGGAGCCAAAACATACTTCCCAAATAATTATTTCAATTTGGGTAATCGAAAAAACTGGACATGGAACTACTAAGCTCAGAATAATCTTTAGTACAAATGCAATGTATATTGGAGATGGAGCTAAAGGAATTCGAACCAGATCTCACCATATGGAGAATAATCCTAGGATTTTATTTTACAGAGCATATTCTCTCAACGCGTTAGTTAAAACTAAAGCAGATGGGATTATTGTATTAATACTAATATAATCTACTGCTATTGACTTTCAGTGTTAAGTTGCGTTATGGAATAATAGGGTCGGCTAACAACATAAAGCGACATACGCACACGCACGAAGTGATAGGAAGCAGTTCGCTAGGGATATTTATTACTTGTCCTCCTGGAGATTCTAAATCACCGACCAGTTTTCCTGATCAACTTCCCCTCAGCTCAAACACTTCGGCTAAAAGTTTCGTCACATAGTTCAGACACTATTTACTTACTACTGTGCACTAGATACTATATAGCCAACCTCCCAACATTTTTTACAACTTTTGGAGCAGAATCAACTACAAAATTCGCTCCGGGTGGTAATTTAAAAAGATTATCTTACGGAAGACGACTTTGGTGCAGTGTAACTGAACTCGAATCAATTTTAACATAAAAAACTATCACAAGAGAATAGTGTATGTCATAAATATCAGTTTGCTGCGTAAATACTTAGGAAATATTACTTTCTAAACTGACAGTCCTAAATATCTACAATCTACACTACAAAATACATACTACTCACTGAAAACTAAGTTTATATAGCTAAGCACTACAAGATACTATATGAATGCAAAGAACATAAATCGCAATTGAATTTGAGTTAAATCCTAAATCAGCAGATAGGAAAGCACTAAGAACATTTTTATTTCCATTTGTTTTCTTCCTCATCCTATCGATTCCTATCGTTTGTCAATCTACATCATGCAAACTTATGTTGCAAAGAAAATCAAGTTACGCATCTACAGTACCAAAAAATGTGAAGGCAACGCCCGGGTTATGGAACTTGAGCATTGGGTTTATTTTCGAGTCAAATCAAAACAAATGACTCTTCTCTATTAAATTAACTACCTCTGCTAACTGGGCTCTCTGCTGTTCTTCAGAACCAAACGAGCACTCACATCTCAGTCAGACGCAGCAAACCAAGTCAATTTAAACTAACAATAAGTATATATGGAACAATTATTATATACTTCACATAGCATATAGAATCCTTATTTAGTTTTCCACTTGGGTTGCCGCTGCTGTCTGATTTGATTGTGAGTTGACTGCCTAAAGAGCAACAGAGCCACCGAATTGAAAGAAACTCAATTGAAACGAAAGTGAAATGAATTCACAGAGAAACAGTAAATATTAATTAAGAAATACATAGGAAACCATTGAAAGAAATCCAAAAAGTTATACTGAAGAGACTATAGACAAATTAAGTAAATACAACAACAGCATCAGCTAGATGCAATAAAGTTTGAAACTCTCTACTTTAAAAGACAGACGCATGCACAAGAAATTTAACTCATGTTAGAGTTAGCTCACTCACATTCGTAATCAAAATCAAATCAATTCAGTTAAATGTAAACATAAAAAATTTGCCCTCAGATGACTCCTAAAACAAATGTATATTCATATCTTATACGTGTTACTCTACAATACATATGCTTTTGAATACACTACAAAAAGTACCAATAGAGTACCAAATTAATTTCATAGCATAATAAATACAATAAATATAACTGAGACACAAGAAATGATAATGCAAATTGCTTACCTGTAAATTAGGCGAAGATTGTCGAAACGTTTTCATTTGACATTCAATTTTCTTAAGTCCTTGCTGAGCTTTCTCAAAGTCATTCATGTCACGAGGATTTTGTGACACCTCGTATCTTTTCCATAACATTTCCACATCTGCAGCTGCTTTGTCACGCATAGCCTGTAGCGTACGTAATTTGCTTCCTTGCATCTGAAGCTGGACATCTTGCTGCATTTCAAATTACAAAATCATCATCAGTCAACCAAATCATTTCATAATCATCAAGGGGAGAATTAAACTAAAGAAAATGTCATGCAGATTTCAGTTGACTACTAAATATACACTTAATTTTGTATAGTATTCTTTTGAAATGCATTAAATTGAACTGCATTTACTTAGGCTATCTTTATTACAAGTGTAAATCCTATACGTACTATTATTTATGTGTTTTTTATAGACAAAAGGATATCTAAATTGTCTGTCTGCATTACAATATATACTTATTTGGACTCTATTATATGATTACAATGCAGGTATCGTATTTAAGTCGCAAGTCCAATTATGTAACGACTTAAGTATAGAGTAATTTACAATTTATAGCTAAATAGCTTCACTTATTTGCATCTGCCTGAGCCTGGCTGTTGCACGTTCCTAGGTTGTATAGAATAGTAAATAACTGCAAAATACAAAGCAGCTTAGAAAGAAATTCGAGCCGAGACCGAACCCAAAAAGCCCATTCTACAACAGGAATTAGGGATGTAAATACTTAAACTAATACGTTCTTTACAACAGTACAACTCCATTTCATTGTAGATGCAGCATAATGCATTATGGTAATAAAACCAAAGAAGGTAAGAACAGTGCTGCATTAGTAATCAGACGGGAAAAACATGATCAATACATTAAACTCTTCCAAATGTTTCACACACAAATGCGAGTCTTGATATTTAGTACACGTAGTCAACCACAGAATTTTAACACTAAACAACAATGGCTCTTTGTGAATTCAGCGTTTCTTCCTTCCGTCACGAAATTCTCTACCTCTGTACAGATTTCTATGCTCTGTACTTACAACTTGTCTTAATACAGATATAAGAATCATATAAAATATATTAGAAATAGAGTCTTCTTGACTAGAGCCAAGAAGATTCAAAAGGCATTACAATGCAAACAATCGCAAGTACTTGAGTACAACCTACTCTAAAATTTTAAGTACAACAATGGGCAACAAAAGCATTTACATAACCTCCATCATCCATGGCTTTTCTTTTCACTTGTCGAATATTTCAGCTATTTTCATTTAGGTGAGCAATTTACAGTTTTTGTTACCTTTAAAATTACACTAATCTATCTTTGGGACTCTTTAGTGTCCTTCGCTTTGACTTAGTGGATGCAGGAGGATTAGTGCGAGAGAACAACAAGAGCCATTCATCAAATGACATAAGAGACCTAATGCAAGATGCCAACAAGGAGTGACAGTATTAGTAAAATGTAACTTGCACAGACTACGGTGGGTACTGATAATTTTCAATAGCTAAGCATATTACACGCTTACCATTTCTGCTGTTCTTTGTACCTTGTGTGCTGCTGCTGTGTACTATTTGAGGTTGTTTTTAGTTAGGTATGCTAATGCAGAGATAAATCAAGACAAGTCATTACGTATTCTCACTGTGTGAATGAAAATCATTAAACCAAAGATAATAGGTGTACTCTCTCCTACTAATACTACGGAGTATATCAAAATACTCACAATACACCTAAGCGAATTCTACTCGGTCTGAATGATCACGCAAAACAATGAGTCCTTTATCCCTAACATTTTCTCAAAGCCATTCCAAACAAAACCTGCACTTAACAAATGTAAACTCTACACCTACATCATAATATGGCGTGAGTCAAATCAAGAGATTCCGTTCATGCATAATCTTCTACTCCTTTTTTCTTTCGTAAACATAACAAACAATTTGACCCAATAAGCCATTCCTGCTCTTCATTTATGCCTTCTCTTTGACTTCTCTTTAAAATGCGGCTCTGCGAAAAGAAATTCTGTTTACATTATTACGAGAACATATTCGGCAAGTATGAACTTCATTTACATATCAACTTCCATTTACTAGTTATAATTTTTATCTGTCTGCACAGTCTGGGTTGGGTATCTGAAGTCGTTTTCTAGTCTTCATCTCCTTCTCCTCATGTGCTCTTGCAAATCTGTTTCTTAACACAGAATTTCCTATTCCCACTTTATTATAAGTCTCTGTTGACATTGTCATTCATTATACTTATCTTTGCATGTCTACCTAAACCCGTATCTCTTTTCGAAAATCTTTACGTTTATAAAATTCGAAATTGTGTCCTGAGAAGAAAATGTAAAAAGAATGAATATCATCGACTTTACATTATTTAACAAAACGTACTTTTCTTGTTAGCATCAGTATTTTTGTCAGATTTTTGGTCGTTGGAGACCTGTCGCTCCTTCCCTTCTCTCCTGTCAAGTCAAACCCGTGGCAATCGTTTTATCTCCACATGAGGCAATGTCTTGAATGAAGATATCATTCAACCTAACCTAGCTACACTTGCATTCAGGTTAACTTAGCAAAACTTTACTTATTAGTGCTTTTTCAGCTAACAATTTACTGTACAAATCAAATATTCATAAGTGATAAACAAATAACAAAATGAACTCTGTCCCTACAACTTCTTACACTGACCATCGACTTAATACTTAAGTATGTTTACACGCATAAAACACTCCATAAGGATGGATGGTACTTTAATATGCAATTAATTTAAGCATCTCAATCAAGATCTCAACTCTCCCAATGACTAGGACGCAGTAATTTAAATCCCAACTATTAACGTATTAAATAGCAGGGAAAAATTTCAGCTAGGTAGCAACAGTTTACCTTAACTTTGTAGCACTAACTAACCTACCGATAATGGTAGGGAAATTATTGTCCTTATCTGTTTTAAAAATCATCTGTATGCCTACTATGACAATTCAGCTTTAGAATTTTTTATCAGAAATAATCTAATATATTTACATGCCTATAATTGACCGATTTTCCATCTGTTAATTAAGAGGGACGGTAAAATTAAATTCTAAATACAAATTCTTGGAAAGGCAAATAGGAGAAAACTATTATTTGTACCTTTCCCTACATTTTATTAGCATTTCTTATTCTGTTGTAGTTGTATTTGTAGTTGTGAGTGGCAGTGACAGAGGAAGAATTGGTATAATTTATAATTCATGAAATGCATGATTGTTTTGTCTGTCCTCGGTCGGAAACGTCAGGTCTCACTTTTATTTTATTTTCTAGATCAAGCTGATCATCTGCTATCAACATCCGCTTACGTCTGTCTGTACAGTCTACAGTAGAACTAGAAAATAGACAGTAAACCCTAATCCTATACTTTGTTTTGCATCCTCTATCTGGCAAACTAAAGAACAAATGCACCGATTTGTGGCTTTAATAGTTAGTATAAGTAGGATTTATGCAACAACATTACTACTACCGCTTTTGGTTGAGTGAGATATGCAATCAATGACATAATACACACGATTTGTATAAATTATAATCATCTAAATCATAAGTAGGTCGCATTATTTCATTGACTTTGTATAGTAGTTAAATATTTGGATATTAACTATTTTAATGAAGCACATTTTTTCATATTAATTTTCTGCTACTCTCTGCGGGGGATGGGATTGTTAATACTTGCTAACATCCAAATTCAGTGAACAAATTAATGAGCTGCATTTATTTCACTTATGTTCACCTTTACTGAACTTTTGCTTTACAACTGGGTGTTTGCATACAACATAGTTTTGTAAATTAGAAGTAATTCTGTATAATCCCGTGTGCTCCTGCTTACACAGTAACTTAATAATTCAGAAATTAATTCACTACGTAACGTAATTTGTCCACTGTCCCTTCATGTTCTGGGATTCACTACACAGATAGACACTCATAAGATTCTTGGTGTAACATTGTACCCCGCCCCGTTTTGTATTTTGTTGGTTTACAAATTCTCTGCGTAAGAACAGAGTTACTGTCTCGTTACACTACTGTTTGGTTTAGAAGAGATCAAGAGTGTTTGGCTAAGTAAATGACTCTGGTCTTTGGCGTGTTGCCTTATTTTGTTGTACTACTCATCCATCTTAATCCTTTGCTGTTTGTATGCGTAACATAATTCACACTATTCTCTACAGAAATATTTAATGCTCCTATACTCATAGTATTTCCCCTGTTGCAGCTTTAATTTAGACAAGGACCGAGTGACTTGAGCTACAACTGGCTTGTTCTTTAATATTACGTAGAAAATTGGCCAAGACTACTGTCGCCACGACGTGTCTCTCTGATTCAATGAAGATACCGCCAAAACTTTTGCATCTCCCTTAATCGTAAGCCAAGTTGAATGAGTCGACTTTCATAATACTCTTTATACGGAAATATGAAATTAATCAAAAGAGTAGAATCTACACGAGCCTGTCTATAAAATGAGTCGAGTAGTCAAGTCTACGTTGTAGAGAAATACAGAAAAAACTTGTAAAATATGTTTCGCATTCGTTCCGCTATTATATGGCTAGTCAAGATGAAGTCGAAGAAGGAAGGGAAGAAGAGGATGTATTTTATTTGCTGTCTTATAAAATAAATCGCTGAACACACTAACCCCATAGCCCAAAGAAATAAAATGAAGTTGTCTGCCTCTTTCTTCTGCAGCTTATTGCTGGCGAGTTATTTGCTTGTTTTATTCTGTTACGCTTCGTTTTAAATTAAATGAGAAGAATTTCGTTAGTCCTACGTTATTATAAGGTGTGGAGAATAGTAGCTTTGTACATATGCTCAAGTCTTAATGATAGGAGAACCTTGAACTCTACATTACAGTTCAATTCATTTAAGCTGATGTGTCCCTAATAAAGAAGACGGTCATAGGAAGTCAAAGTCAAGACTCAAGACATGAGCATAATGACTTTGTCTCTGAATTGCTTAACTTTCTACATAAATGGTTTTGTTCGGCTTGACTTGTTCTCTGGTTATCTCTATATAAGTCAAAGGATTTGAATAGGAATCTTACATTGACTGGAAGAGGGGCAGTGACACGTTCATTAGGAGTTTGCATATGATGCGGCCGAGCACCATTTCCACTGATAAGGCCCACCCCAGGCATACTTATCATATCTTGCGGCTTCACCGTCAAAGTTACGTATGGACCAGCAGCTGTAACAAAAAAATAAAACTTTCATTAGTTAGCCATCCCGGAGACCAAATACAAGAGCACAAAATTTTTCAACTTCTAATCTTTTAACTTATAATCTCAGTTTTTGTTTTCATGAAATTGCGTTTCCTATTCCTTCCTATATGTAATAACATTTATTTTCTGACAAGTCAGGCTTGTTTACCTACCCACTTGCAATGAATCATGCAGTCAAAGTCCAACCGTGAGAAATTAATGCGTCTTTTTCGTCGTGGTTTAAATATTAACATGGGCTAGACAAATCGTCAGTCTAGTGCTTATCCCACATTTAATTATAATCTCCTATCTTTGTATTTGGCTATATCTCATATACAATAAGTGATAAGGGTACCTATTACATACTGTACATGTGGGCTATATACGTTTCTTATCATTCAAGTTACAAATTGTACATTCATAGCAAGAAAATGATTAAGAGCCTATTTACTTTTGTTTGTAGACATACGAACCGTTTTTTATTTTGACTATACCTATGACAGAATGTCAACAACTGCTATTATGAAGTCAATAGAAGCCCGGCCGGCGCCAATTCCACATTCAACACCTATAACCATACTATTATACAATTATAGTCATCCAGAGTCACTAAACGACCACAACACACACGAGATTCTGCAGGATTAGCGAAATTAAATCAGGTTGACACGGAACAGAATAGTTTATCCTCTACCCACCCGCAGTTGAACTGGATTAAGAGTGAAAGAACTTGCAATTATAGTTGCCAACTTTATCCAGGCCAAGTATAGGTAGACTATAATATAATTTCTATAGGTATAGCCAAACTCCTTAACTAACTACGCACAACCTATTTTCCTTTCAAATAAGTTTTGGCCAATTTTGTAACTTGCAGTTTACAATTTTACTTTTACAGGTCATTTATAATATCTGCACCCAGTATTTAGGGAAAATGTCCTACAAACTTCCTTTAAACATACACTGGCTAAATAAATCTATTTTTAACGACCTGCTCACATAGGTCAGCGTCCACGTCCAATTTGGAATGACCTGAGCTGGATTTATAAACTATTATACCTAGCCTAGACCTACACTATGAAATAATACTAGACTAAGTTTCTACTATTGCCCTTTACACACGGAATACCAATAAACATTTTGAATCCATTGAACTAACAAATCATGCACTCCCCCAAAGCTTTTTCTCATGTATTTGAAACCATTGCAATCAGTACCATGTAAAATTGGTCCATCACGACCACGAGTATTTAGGAAAATTTTATATTGATTTTTTTTACTATTTTCTTTGATCGGAAAACGTTCTACAAACAGATCTTTGCCTTTGTCTACGCAATCTATTTGTCATAAATTGTCGCTGATTGCACAAGTAATACAAAAAATTATCAATGTCCAATCACATGTGCGTATTGACTTGGAAAAAAAGAAAATCATAATCATACTTGATGATAATTAGTTGTATGCAGTGAATATTGATAATTAAGTCTCTTAATTAATTACTAACAAAATATCACCTCAAAATCAATAGCAGAGACAAGCTATTGAACTTGTATTGTGGTTTGGGTTTATGTTTGAATATAGATACAGAGTTAATACTTGTGAGTTCGGTGGACAAACAAATGTAATTTATTGTGATGAAATTACAGAAACTTACTTGGACAGAAAACCGCACGCGTACTAGCGAAACAAAATCATTGTCTAATTACAAACTCCATGTAGTAATTGCATTGCATGGATGTGCACTGCAGAATGGATAAAACAAAAGCGATTTAACTACGCGTGTTAAGTACAGACAGAAAGTAACTACCAACTGTTCACATGCATTTTCCTAATGGTCTAATGGATATTCCAAAAAGACATAAATCGACATGAAAGGAGAAAGCGGCTTTCTCTTTTCTGCAGTCTAACAATAAGACAAGACATTTATCGCAAATCCTAATTTCACCACAATTACAGTTGTACATCACTCTGTAAGCAAAGTACTACAAACAAATGTAATAACTGTAAACAGACTCATAGTTATTAATTTATGACAACTCACATTCATATTATCCATTCATTTGACCTAGCTTTACACAAACCATATTTATTCATGCCACATCAAATGAAATTCTTATCTTAGTTAATTAGGCATCGAGAAAACCACCACAAGTTCTTAAACATTGAGCACAGTATACAAAACTCCAGGAAACATTATCAATTAGTTCTATGTAGCTACAAATCATCATTAGGTTAAGCTGTATGTCAAATCCTTCACACTTTCATACCATGCGGCAATTTGTGATTCATATTTGGTACAAAATAAATGTGTGTAGATAAATGATAGTCAAATCTATATTTAGAAATGGGATAGAACTATATTCATCTCGCTTTTAAGTACATCTTAGCGAAAACTAAACGAACAATACGAAATAAAATTCACAAAAGCAGTCAGAGTCATGTAACACGTTTCTTGTTTACTTTAGTTGACTAACTGCAGGCAAAACATTTGAATCAAAGCATTTAAGTGTTTTAACAATGAGAAACTGCTCTGATTTGTGCAAAGTGCACGAAAAGAGCAAAGTTCGTACAAAGAACAAAGTTGGTAGTTGGTAAACGTGTGTGTAGGCAGCTATCAATCGGCTATTAAGTGTAGTAACACTAGTTTTTCATTCAAATCCCCGTTTTCTACGTCATTTATGGTTTTATTGAGACTAGTTCGTTCAGCCTTTTGATAAACGGGCCAGAGCAACACGACCAACGCGAGAATTATTACTCCGCAGTTCAATGGTCTTACATTGTAAATTTATATGAACAATGGTGACTGAAAGATTATAGCTAACATCTACTATGACTGCGAGAGTGCTGAGTGTAGCAAAACTTGTACACTTACAATAATGTTCAACAATTCCAATGCGCAAATACGTTGAGATAAAAACTAAATCGGACTAGTGTGTGAAATCAAACTTCATTTATTTTAATCGCACAAGTTGCATCTATTTAATTGATCCAATAAAAACAAGACTAATCAAGGTCAAAACCATAATGAGACTTTTAATAAAGATTTGAATTCAGTAAAGGTCAAGCACAAATAAAATAAGTACAATTAGGGGAATCAAAAGTTTTAATTGAATTTACAGAAGGACAGTTTAGCAGTAAAACTGCACAGTAGGCAAAGGAAGATTCCAAAAAATCAAAACTCAGAAAATATTTGAATACGAATTTGA
Organism: Tomocerus maximus; assembly: GCA_019776445.1. NCBI lineage: Eukaryota > Metazoa > Arthropoda > Collembola > Entomobryomorpha > Tomoceridae > Tomocerus > Tomocerus maximus. Next base: position 4,768 of record JABASH010001262.1, on the reverse strand, counting down.
TGACAGAAAATCAGATTGAATTAGCCAGCGGATATAGCATCCTTTACATACTAGTTCACGAATGAACACAATTGATCCTCTATTATATTTGAGTAGGCCAACATTTTATACTACTGATTTACCCTACGGATATTTCCAATTTAGATATAATATTTATACTATGAATGATCTGCCTCTGCAGACCTTATTTTAAACCCATTTAACACTACCTACATGTGTATGCAATCTGAATTACTTGGCAGACACATTTTATACGCAAGAAATCCTAGACACATTATGTCTAAGCTTAAGAATGAAGATTTGATTCTTCACTTTAATACGTGCTTTCAACTATTGTCTTCGTTGAGCGTGAAAACAGCATGAGGATGCCGACAGAGGAAGAAAATGAAAACTGAAGCAGAAAGTGTATTGCAATGAAACGTAATCCCTGTGTCACTATGATGAATGATGTGATAGAGCAGAGATGTAGAATTTTATTTATAGAGCAACTATCTACTGAAATTTTTTATAATGCCACATACATCGGAAAATATAAATTCGTAAGAAAAAATTCAGGCATTTCCTTCCATTGTTCTTATCATCCATTTTCAAATAACATAGTTTGGTATTGTATTTGTACATATCATCATGCTTTTGGAGGTGTTGCAGAAGATTGTATTCTTGTAAAATAATCATTGCAAAGAATAATCTTATACCTAGAATAATATTACGTTTTTGCTGCTTTGTTACATAGAATGCGATACTTAAAGGTAAGACCTGTAGTTCAAAGGAGAATGAAAGTCCTAAAAGAAGGACCTGATTCTTTACACTTTTGGCATGACAGCCATGACTGAAGGAAAATAAAGTTGATTTGAGTATCACACTGTGAGCTGAGTCAGTGATACACTTTTTACGTATTAGGCAATACAAATACATGTACTGATATCCTTTTCTTCTTATCGTCAGTTGCATCAAAATCCTCCACCCGACCAACTCATTCAGATATAATTATGAATTAATGCATGGGAGAGTGTGAAAATCAAAAAAATATTTTTTACTGTCAAAAAAACACCCAAGTGCAATTTGCAGTTAAAATTTTTAACGTCAAGTACAGAGTGCTTGACTAACTGTTTGTTCTACACTTACAAGTAAACTTTGTAGAACAAAAAAAGGGTTGATGCTGATTCTGAGATTCTTCAAATGTAAGTAATGATGACTCATTATTGCCATTATACTTGATTAGGCTGCAGAATACTCCTTACGATTATTACCCATTTGAGGGAATTCATAAGAAGGTCCCTTTTTGTGAAGGAATATTGGATAACCACTTTTTAAGTACTAATCATCAAGAAAATCAATTTTTTGAATATATTTTATGCTTCGATGCACTTTTGAAGGTGCATATCAACAAAAACCTACAACAAGTAGATAGAGGAGAGGTGGAGAATTAAATGTGCCATGTATTGCATAATTGTACATTGTTTCTGTTATTAATTACGTCTGTAGTTCATATTCATTAACTTTAGAATAGAAAAGTAAACATTCCTTTTAGGAATGTTTGTTGTGAGTCAAAAAACGAAGAGAATAAGTTACGCAACGAAATGAAGAAGAGTAGGAGGACACCGAACTGTTATTCATTTCATTCCATTTGATTTCCTTAGCTTCAAGTATTTAGAGTTTAGTGTTTCGAGAGTGGAGCCATTGGCCTGAGGTATTATTTTTTACATTTTGTCTGGCTGTTCCCTTATGCTAATAACTATTCCATACTAAAACGAATGTACAGTGCTACACAACCAAACATTAAGAACATTCATGCACCTTTACGTAATAACTTTGTACAGAGATACTAGTACCCCATGTCTTATAGGGTACCTATAATAGTAATATTATTTATATGCTTACACACATAGTAAGTAGTAGTACAAGTTATTATACTAGATTGTGTGAAACTGCGTAGAATTTAATAAATACTACACTATAGCTTACTTTTAGGTCTCTACTGCATTTAAATAGCCAAACCTGAAACTGTGCAGGTTTGTTGTTGTATAGGGACTTTAAATACCTGCTTGACTCTTACTTACTTCCACCACGAAGTCAACTTGCAGTTGCACCTAGTAATGTTTTAATGCAATCCTATCCTATCTTAGAACATTAAAGACTTGCCTTTGAGTGAGCACACAAGACAAGTGAAGCCACCACAAAAACAGACAAGTAGAATGCACATTACATCAATAAAAAATGTACTTATACACTTACATTACATTTCTTTACAGGTATTATGTGTACTATTATTATTATCGTATAAAATTCCTTCACGGCACAACAAGCACCGTGATGTCAGCAGCAGGAGATCCATACCTTTAGGATACTTTCTATACGTGTCCTGGCCCACCTATAAGAACTACACGCCAATACTAACACAACTAGTCTCATATTATATACATTTAGTAATATTAACAATATAAAACAATATTACATTATAAACTCCGAAATTTTCAATCCCAGATGAATGTAAGCAGCATTCCTGTGGATATTTTGCTAGAGCCTAAGCCCATTTAGGAGCGTAGGGATAACCTCCTGTTCCCGATGGATACATTTACGCGTACACGACACCTTACTTCAGTGCATAATAATATTTCATCCTCTATTCATTTATTCCGTGCTTCCACTGCATTTCCTAAATTTTTTGTTACATTACGTAATGTACTGTTTCACACAAGCGTCATAACACGTTTAAACTGCATAGCTTACTTCAGCACAAAGTACAAACTATGGCACGCATTCTTTTTTACTCCAAGCTTTCACATTCCCTATAGTCAATCAATCATGCTCTGTAATTTATTTAATTGTAAATGTCCTTAGCACGACAATCTTTCCTTTCTAACTATAGCTATGCATGCCATACATACATCAGATGTGTGCACATTTTTAGGTATGCGGATTATCGATAAAACTGATAAAACTTTAATCTGCACCTCTAATCCCTCCTCAATGACAATTTACACGGAATAATAAATGATCCCTTTACAAACACTATTAAAATCAAAGTACACTAAAATAAAATACAAGGTAAACCATTCCTTAGATAAAATCAAGTACTGTTACGTATATAGGGCAAAAATTAATAGACTTGTGAACAATGGAAAAGAATGCTACTACAATTTAGTGTATAATAATTTTCTTCGTCAATCAATGCAATTTATTGATCACCAAAACATACTTTATTAATTAAACCTTTAAAAACATTGAATAAAGTTCCATTTTCAATTAGCTTATAACTTATAGGTATGTATAGCTTATTATGCTTATCGGAAAGATAAACCTAATCCTATATAGAGTACAATTCAAATTATCGCTCGAGAATTTCGTTTCACAATCCAAATAGGGAAAAATTATATTTATCAACTCCTTATCTAATAATCGGTGGAGTGCGATAAAAATGAATGAGTATAAAGAAGTCCAGCCAGCCAGACTGTCTATGGACGAGTTCTGTTGTGTAATTACTTAGGGCTACAACAGAAGCTATGTGTAATGTAAGTAAGTCGGAGAAGATAATGTGATTTTTGTTGTTGTTCACAACTTTATTTTCTTTCTATGATGTTAGTCCATTCTATTCTTCCACATTTCAGTAGGTATTAACTAATCAAATGGCATCCCACAGAGATTCAAGATTCACTACTCCACACTTCCCTCTCAGTCTCCCCTCATTCATGAAAGGCATAAAAAATTTGATGATGGCATTCACTTACACTTTTCTACACAGATGCTCATTTGACGCAAACGCACCACACACACTAAGAACTAACACTAACACAGAGAGGAATAGCCTTATTAAACTCTCGCAATCAGTCGAGACTCAAGTCTCTTCCAAATCACTAACTATACTTACATCCTTCCTAACAATCATAAGAATTTAAGAGTGCAGCTGAGAATTTGAATTAGTGTTAACTAAGCCATTGTACCTACTGCACTTAGAGTCATAAAATAATTCTTATCATTTCATTTCAATTACTGTAAATTAGGAAGGAGCATTAAATATTCTATCATCTCTTATTCAACTACAGTAATCAATGAAATGAACACCACGCCAAACATGATATAGGTAGTAGCCAAAACATAACACTCCCTAATAGCAATCCGCCCAAACACTAAATAATTCTCCTATTTCAGCTAAGTATAAAATTGCTTCATTAACTTTCTGCCCTGGATTACTTACAGTATTACTATCACATTACACAATGTCTAAATACCTATATCTTTAGTCGACATGAAACAATAATGACAGCTCATTGCATTAAACTAAATTAAATCTACTTTCTTTTATCCACAGTTTCTAAGGTTAGTCTAATTCTTGTCAGTTTCCTTTCAACTTGTAATAAAGACTTTTACATCACGACGGGGCTTTGATATTTGTCTGTGATTACTTCATAATCTTGTCTTGCTCCTCTATATAAAGTAATAGGAACAATTATAAATACTAATTTATAACTATCTCTCTATACGTACACTATAATAACAATCTGTAGTAGTATCTCTAATAAAACATAATGCGTACACGTAACAATACTTTCAGATGTTCTCATGCAATAATATCAACAGTACTATGTGAATACACACTCTTTCCTATATCTAATCAGTTCTGTATGTATACTGTTACCTTTTCTAATTATATAGGAGCCATTAACATGTTTGTTCCACTTTTAATCCATGTAGTGTGCCGTATATAGAAAGGAAATAGTATTCATAACATAATAGACCTATTATTGGTTATATTCAGTAATAATTATAC
>JABASH010001261.1:0-27936 GCA_019776445.1 Tomocerus maximus | reverse complement strand
TTGTTACAAATGGCAATTGTAACGGCAGATTAGAAAGATTTTTTGAGTTATTATATGTAGTTATTATTAGTAAGTACTGTGTCCACTGTGTTATGCAACAATTTTTTTGTTTTTTTATTTTTAAAAATTCCATCGGCTGACTTGTATTTGGAATTTATTCCTCATTAATGTTAAATAAAGCAACTGCGTTGTGTTGCAAACAATTTCTTAATGTTGTATCTTCTCTTTCATGCATTTCCTATTGAGTCCTTCTAAGACTTTGCAGACATTCATGTATTCTGATTAGTAAATGTGATTCATTAGCATTGTGTGTCATCATCCTATATAATTGCAATCTCTACTGACTACAGAAAAGGCTACAGCAGGATGCAATCACGTGCATATTGTAATCTGTGTTCTTAGCAATCTTCTATTGCAGAAATATCGTTAGGTAAAAAGTCAGTACATAATTACTCTCTAGAAGAACATAAAAAACTTTACGACGGGTCGGCGAGGTCGCCTGATAGTTGAATATAGTTATTACGTCATGGAAATTATTATGTGGAATGTTTAGCTACGTATTTTCTTAGCATATGTTAAAATTAGACGACCATTCCACATTGGCACTTCACGTAAGTAGGTATGAAGTTGGTTATTTAATTTGCATAATTTCACCAGGGATAGTAAGTACAAGGATAAACGGTGAAGCTGACAGATGTACAGAATCAAAGCAGCAGTCTAATATGATTGAATGAAACCAGTTAGGTACAAGTAAGTACCTAATTATAATTTCTAGGAATTGAGAGTCATCTGGCATAGAATCCAAATATCTGAGCAGTAAAAAACTTATGATTATTAGCAAAGGTAAATAAAATCATTGGCAGGTACACTCATCTGTTACGTTTATTAATATTGTAATGTTTTACATTATAGATTGTTTGATTTCTGAAATTATAGCTTAAATATTTTACTATTTGTTTATTAATACAGAAACTTATTTACTTATCTTTCAATTGCATGTACAATGATATTCAATTACATAGTAAATAAGATTCTGATAAAAATTGACAATTATGAATAGTGAAAATACAGCCATCGTCTCAAGTAAAATTATGTTGCAGAAATATTTAAGCTAGCTGTTGTTTTTATTATATCTAATAAACTCGTTTTATTAATATCAATGCATCATAGGTACTCGTTTCACTATAGCCTCTAAATTAATTCGACGAACTATTCTACAAAATGTAGCTAACAAATTCTGTGTTATTAGATCATATTTTTAGGTATCTTGCTTTGAATTCCATAGTTTGTAATTTGTAGGGCATTTAAATTGGATTCCCGTAAATATGAGAAAATAAATGCTAATTGTAAAAAGAAGTTCAAGTATGATACAACCTGATCCTAAGTTAAGCAGGTACATACAAATATAATGTTCAAGTGAATCTAAGCTATTGCAAAAGAAAAAGATATGTAGTTTTGATAGCATTTAATACGACGAGGACGCATATCATTAGAGAACTTCCTTCTACAGAAATTTGTGCAGCTTCATTGACCTCTTACCATGAATTTTCAATAGAAGGCAAATCTGTGTGATTTGGTCCTCTGAAATTTCCATTCATAGTATTTAGGTTCAACATGTAAGTAACAATTGAATATGTATTATGGTAAACAGTAGTTGATATAAATCTATGCGTACTTGTTGTATTGGGTGTTAAAGTTTGTTTTCTCCACATTGAATGTAGTACCAAACTCTTTGGGAGCCGGCAGGGACATTTCAGCCATTTCCTGGGCAATGTTCTTCCTGCGGTACCACCAGTACTCAAAGATGAGGGTGAAGCAAGCCATCACAATCCCGACGAAAATTACAATAAACACACCACCTGAAGAATACGTTTAACATTATTTGCAATTATTTGCATTATTTGCAAGTCTACAGCTTGGCTCCTACAAGACGATCTAAGAATGCTTACCAATATTGTGGATGCTGATACCATCGGACTGATTGTCATCTTTGGGACATTTTGCTTTATACGGATTGTCATTCCACCACGTCTCTTTAAGTTGCTCTAAATGACGCTGATTCAATAATTTCAAGATCCTACAAGGCGATACATATTTTCGAAAGTTTACATTTAAATTCTATTCAACACGATTAAAATTTGCATATAGTTACGCTAAAGAAATGCTTTGCAATTGTACAGAAAGTGATATCTACGGAGTGCATGAAACGTCATTCAGTCAATGGAATGACGTAGGAAAAGGCTTACGCATCATTTAATTGATCTTTAAGGGGCGAGCCTTGTTGTACAGCTAAAGCATACGGTTTACGAGAAAATTCTTCTCCCACCATTTGGACATCACAATTTATGAGCACTTCATAGCGGATGTCAGTTGCATCGCCTAAAGAGATACCGCCATAGAAATCCACACGCATCACACCGTGTTTTCATTTCAATGACCATTAATAACTAAAATACGTAGGTACTTATACGTATTATTAATATAAAATAAAAAATAAATATACTACGCATTTAGTATAGTAGGTACCACCATTTAGTATTTGTTTTGGTGGTCAGCTTCACTTTGTAATTCCGTGAGTACTTTTTCTATATTTAATCTACCATGCAAAAATTAAACTATTATAAATAAAATATTTTACATTCTACAAAATGTAATAGCGAAACCTCTCTTGGTTGAATTGCAGAGGTAGAATTAATTTTCTAAATACATAAGTAGGTACTAATATGCACCGGTCAGATGGGTTTGGTAACTTAATGACTGTGAAATGGCTTTTTTGCTTAACAAGGTTCTGCTTACATATGGGAAAATGATTCCTTCAGTGGGGAACCCTTTTGCACGGCAATCGCATAAGGTTTACGCGAAAATTCTTCTCCTACTTGAAGGAATTCGCAGTGGCTGACCACCTGGTATTTTATGTCGGTAGCTTCACCTGTTAGCGTCACCGTAGTCAGCAAAAAATGTTTCAGCAAAGATTAGATCTTTGTATCTGTGCTAAAATTAGCTGAGGTGTTAGATTAACAGACATTCATGGTAAGACAAAACGAAAAAACGTTTTGACTAGCATTGAAGGAATATTTGACTATCTAAAGTGGTAACATTACATCAGATTCTCCCCATGAGTATGACATCTTGCAATATTAAACTAAGAGCATTTGTAAAATTTATTTTGGACGAAGCCAAAAAGAGTTTCCCATCATACCTAAAAATGCAAAACCATCCGATTCTTTCTTGTCATCCCCCCGAACTCGTACAACTGCTCCTTCAAAAGAGTCTGGTGGAGAATTTTCTTGCATAGCCTGCCACATTTTAGTGAATTTGTCGCTGACCGGATAATCCCACACAGCTAATTGAGATCTCTCAAAATCGGACATGCTATCGTTCAGACTCATATCTTTCCAAATCCTAAAGTACAAAAATAAGATTTGTGCTATATAAATACTAACAAATTATTCCCTTGGGATTCATTGAAAACCTTTACTCATAAAATCGATGTTCAATATGAGCCATTCGGTCAAAATATATCCAAGCGGAGCTTGATTTCACAGGAGCATATTGAATTTTGTATTGTTTGCTTAAATCTTCAAGAGACTCGATCGGAGCATCCAAACGAGAGACGGTTAAGAAAGCAGCCAAGTTAGCTGTGTACGAAGCAATTATAATAAATCCGAATAACCACCAAGTAGCCGCAACCAAACGACCAGAAAGATTCTTCGGAGCTTCACCACCACCCTAGGTCAAATAAATTCATAAAACGCATTAGTCCATTGCGCACATATTTCGTTAGGTTGGATTTATTTACGATAAATGTTAACATCAATTGGTATTTGGAGTGATATTAATAAAAAATGTTGACCTGGGGCGTTAATGAAGTCATGCAAAACCATAAACATTCTTTTAAATTGAATTCTCGTTTTTCCTCGTCGTCTTCGTACTTTTCACGGTTATTCTGATAACTGTACGGGCTCCACCGATCAAATATCCACATTAAAATGCTGAAATAAAATTTATTTGAATAAAAATTAATAGAATAATCATTGATGGAAATTAACCGACAAAGTTGGAAATTAGATGCAACCTTGTGAAGAAATAAGCCCCGAGAATACACATCCATACATCGTTTTCTAACACAGTCAAGAATTTAAACAGTGAAGTTGTTGTTTTCGGTTTTCTCATAAGAATGGAGATCCCCACGAGATCATAGTAAGGAACAGTGAAGTCGACAACACTTTCTCTCTCTGCCATTACAGACATCGCCCCTAACGCTATGTCTGCTTTCTAAAAGATATAATAAATAAAGATAAGAGAAAGTAAACGCAAATAATTTATAGAGATGATAATTATGCAAGTTACCCGGTCTTTGAGTTCACGAACCATGCCGTTCCATTCGTGAGGCGGATTTTCACTCATGTATCCGTACTCAGTAACATTTTTTATCGTCCAATTGAAATGCAGATCTTCAACTATTTTTTTCAGGAGCTCAATACAGTATCCTGAATAGCAATCATTAGCGGCATACTTATTTTCTTTAGATTCAACACAGTCTGCTTTTTTGTACACAAACGGTGGTTGCTACAAATCGGACCAAAAATATTTGCCTTTACATTCTGTTTTATTTTTCTGAGATATTTAGAAACGTGTAAAGGTAACACAAATAATCATGAACAGTTTTATTTTTAGCTTGGAATTCATTTTAAAATTAATTATTCTTAATAAAATCTATTAAATTTTTTTCAGTTCTGATGAAAAATACTACATATAGTAAATACAATGGCATTTTCTTTTCAATGTCTGTGAACCTATACCATGCATTTTCCTTTTCATGGAAGCAAAATATTATCTTTGGGTATCATGAGAAGGATTATGACATTAGCGAGGAATAATTTTGATTTAGATACCCAAAGTATAGCAGATAATACTGTTGTTGTTATTATATTTAAAGCCACTTACAACGACTGTGACGATACGAAAAACCGTTAAGGCAACGTGGTCTTTAAGATCTTTGCCGGCTTTGAAAGCAATCCGTTCTTTTTCTCCGAAGCCAGCGTTCCATTCTCCAATAAGGTCTCGTGTTAACGACTCTGCCTGCTTATCTTTAAATACAAGTCTTTCCATTTTCATGCTGAAAGTGGGATAATTTTTTCCGTTTCCTTCAAGATTGAAAGGCCCCAATATATTATCGGCTCCAGTTGCAATCTCTTTAAATTTGGTGAACAAATCCAAGTCATAGTCATCGGTCACAGTTGTATCTTTAAAGGTAGCGCATTGAGTTTTTTTCGGTTGTTTCCAATCACTTGTCGGTTTCATTAAGCTAATTTTCAGAAATCAATTGTAGTTTTACTGTTAAAACCGCATTCAAAATTCGGTGGTATGTTTCAATTGAGAATTATGGCTATGCATAATGGTTTTTAGACTGTTATAATATATGTCTACACTCACCCGACTGTCAAAATTGCATCCACAGCCAAATCAAAGTAAAACATATCTGTCAATTGGTTAGTTCTTATTGTTCCTTGAGCATCAAGGAAACCTCTTCTTTTTTCATTTGCACCGCTAAGATTAGGTGACAAATGGACCACAGTGACATTATCTTTGCACCCAGCGCACTTTGGATATCCTTCCTCCTACTCCCACAAAATATTGTTAACATTTTTATACAACCACTAAAGCATACCTATGTTGAAAAAGTAGATCTCGTGATTGCAACTTAATTAGCCATATATTATAATCCTAGTTACTGTATACTGTAAAAGATTTAAATGATGTAAAAAGATGATGTAAAAAGATGTAAAAGACACTCCGAGTTATACACCTAACCGTTGTTTTTGCATCACTAATTGTACAGTAGGTGCTAGTAATAACATAGTACTATTGTGATTCATTAATGATTGGTTACCAGAGACATGGAGTACCAGGCATACTCATCACTAAAATATGGCCCGTCCTCAAATTCCGGATCGGACGCTTCCACTAAAACTTGAGATATTTCGTTCACTGTGGCAGCGATGAAAAAATTGACAATGTCTACATGGACAAGTCTATGAACTTGCCTTCTCAATGCAGTTGGATCACTCTCCACCCTTGTGAGCAAGTGTCTCGTGGGCATATTTTGCAAAAGAGATTTGTATTTGTGATACATCTCTGCAAGGAATTTATTTTATTTATTAGTACCTATCGTAGGCATGAAATGTTGAAATTGCTATCCTACACATGAATATAAAGATTCGTTGTGGAACTGTCGAAGAAGTTATTGAGACATTTCTTTACCATATTGTCCGTCAAACAGCAGGACAGCACTTGTCATGTTTTGTACGTCAACAATTGAGCGAACAGATTGGACGAGAACATCAGCCGGTGGGGACACTTGTATTAAATATTTCGCCTGGTTGGGTTGCAAATTTCGCCATTCACTATTAAATACAACAGTCAAATGAAAAGTGATGAAACGGGTTGTACTCATCATTAAATCATACTATTTGTGTAACAGGTAGTTTACTCTCACAGTTTTTCTTTGCTGTGCCAGTGAAAAATATTTATTATTAGTTACAGATGACTATTTCGAGTACCTTTAATTTTTTATAGATTTATATCACACTAACATATATTAAACTTAATTAAGTACTATATTATATATACTTTCATGAAATTCATTCTTTCCTCCTCGTTCCATGAATTTCCTTTACATAAAAACCTTCATTGTTCTATGTATCTATATAGTTTTAATTCATAAAATATCTTGGTTTGTGATTTCCCATTTCTTATTAATATCTAAACTAAATTTACCGAATATCTCCCTCTTGACCAAATGTCGCTGAAATTGTTGGTATTTTCATAATTTTCACCAGTGTCTTCACCGACTCAGAAGGAATTCCTTGGCGGGTGAAATCTATTGCAATATCAGGAGGCGTCGGTCCGTTTGTCAATTCGTCTAGTTCTTTGCACACTGTTCAGAATGTGAAGAAATGTTACGATTACAGGAAACAGTCTTAATTTACTATTCACATCCTTTGCCATTCTATAGTCAATTCTTGCTATTAATTAATGTTAATTAAGCTTCGATACGCAATAGTGAGACTTATTGCATTAGTAATAGCACCCTAAAGTTCTACGAGTAATTGAATTGCTATGCCTAGCAAGCTAATAAAAAGAATAAATGCTTTAAGCATAATATGTACAAATATTTATTAAAAAGACTTACTGTCAGCAATCAATTTCGTTGCGTCAGTGCCATTTGAGTGAATTTTTTTGACATTTCCGATTGTCACATTTAGATAAGGATTCTGTTTGATGTAGAGAACGCCAGCGTCAAAATATTTCTCTGTATCTAAATCTTCGTAAAAGAAAACTAGAAAAAAAACAATACAATATCAACATAGACAGATTCCTGAAATTATTATTATTACAGTTGGATCTTTCCAATGTTCAAAGTTTAATCTAATTTCAAGACCAATGAGATATTTTTTCAATTATTTCATTTCCATGTTTTGGACTGGAATCTGCAATCCAGTAATAAATTCCATATCATTGTTGTAGTTACTTTTATGCAGCGCAGCGCAATACTAAAAATAAAATAGCCGTAACCATATCCACATAATTTGACCAGCTATATAAATATTATTAAAACTGGAGGAATATTTAAGTGAATTTCATGAATCATTGTTGACCGTCATATTACATTAGTATCTACTTGAAGTTTGTAAGTATATGAAAAATGAATGCCAAATCATCATTACAATCTTTAATTTGGAAAATGTACTCTTTTGGCATTAATACCTTAAAGGAGGTTGCAAAAAAAGAAGGAATACTGCGGCCGGCAGAGCGGGCGGAGGACTAAAACATTACGGTCCGGCTGCAGTAGTTTCATGTGCATGTGTTTTCCTACTCTGTCTCCGCACAAATAACTCGCCTAAGAATCACTCTGGACGTAATTAGTCTCAAAGGTTAGATTAACTATCCTCGAGGTTCACAAGGCTCAGACTTGTTACAATTTTGACCCGTAAAGATCACAGTGGACAGATTTCCAAAAAAAAATTTTTTGGCCGGATTCATTTAGGATTTTTTTAGAAAAATAGCTAAAAGTATTTTTGGGAAAAACGGTGCCTTGTGACCCTCCAGGACTCTGACAGAATGTGAGATAAAAAAACAATTGTGTGTATGTCTGATAATTTTCCAAATCGAGTCTTTCTTGAGTTATCTTTGCCTTCTTAAATTAAAAATTTGAATTTTTTGTACTCAATTCAATGTAAATTGATCGAGTTAATACCAAGTTCTGCTAGATGCCTGTTTGTACTACAGGCGGACCTTAAAAAGTATAGATAAGAGCTTACCCTAAAATTCCTCAGCACAAAACCATGTTTTACTTGGCACGAACATAAAAAATAATTTAATAACTTTCAAGCTATCTCGGGGTACCCCTACCTTGAAATTTTCTGTTATTGCATAGAAACTACAATAGCTTTATATAAGTACTCTACATTTAGACATCGATTTATTTCCAATAATGTCTTATCCATATCTTCAGTTAATCGCAATGCAAATATGCAAATTGATGTTGCATTTAGGTTTCCACCTGCAGTAAATCAACATTCAATATTGTATCCCATTCTTACATTTATCTATTGAAGTGTTAGGACAAACTATTACTCACTCATAACTGTGGCTAAAATAGTATTAGCCGATTTCCAAATTCTTATATAATAGGTAGCTGTAACTTCGTAAGTATTTAGCATAAATTAAAAGGTACGTTTCATAGGATGAACGGGATTTACAAAATGCATACAGATGCGACAGTTAAGGTTAACCTAATTTTTAACTTTTTATTAGGTTAGGTTTTAAAAGTCTAAAACACTGACTCGTGTCTTAACTGTCGCAACTGTATATGCATTTTGTAAAAACCCTGGGATGAAGTATGTACCATAAAATAACGGCGTCTATCAGAAAGATGTTTCATAGCTAACTCTCAAAAGATATAATATTGTTTGCGTCAGACCTTTTAGCACCGAAGTAACAATATGGAAATCATCTTATTAAGATGGTTGATAAGTAATTTCCTTTTAGCAATAAAGTACGATACATAAGATGTCGTAACGTTAATAGCTCCCTAAATGACTAGCTGACGATTACAAGAAAGTTAATAAAATGGTACCTACAGAGATGCTAATTGTATTTCCTGTTTTGTTCTACTGTCTGGAATGTCTGCATTATGTTTCTGATAAGGAAAATGTATAGCAAGAGAGTGGTTTTTGTTACTTTGATAAATTTTAGTTTCATATTTAATACATTCAAGTGAACCTATCGGTGGAATGGATCATTGGAGCATATTTATCTGGTTTTGTAATTCGGCTGAGACAATTCATATTTGAGTCACCAGCTTCCAAAAGTCCTACATTGGCACTCGATATCCAGCACTACGTTCCTGTAGGTACATCTCAGTAATTGAAATAAGGTCAACGAGTGGAGGATTGAAGTAAATGCAAATCGGTTGACATGGCCCAGATAGCTGGCCAGACCAAACACGATTCAGAAACTATACTTATTAACATTTTAGGTATAGAAAATGCAAAAGGGCAGTATATACAATCAGCGGAGACGGATATCGTTTGCTTAATACCGAACATCTTTAAATTTGTAAAACAAAAATCCATATCTATTGTAGTAATTGTGGGGCATGAGATAGTGTAAATAGCGATATAGAGTATAATGCCAAGTTATCAAGGCCGGAATCTTAGGAGTTCTAAGAAAAGAGGGACGACATACCTGTAGGTTTTAGGCATTCGTGTACAATAATTCATGGTTGCTGTCTGGTCGGAGAAAATAAGAATCGGAGATAAAAGATAGGCATACATTTAGAGGATAATGACGATACATAATGCAGACCAACAAGGGACAAGAGCAGGGAGAGGACATTGCGATACAAATGTTTCTATAAGTGATGATGATAACGTCTACATTCTATAAGGACAAGTTGCAATTTTCCAGTAAGTACTCTCCGGCTCGGGAAAAGTAGAAACAAGTGTGAAATTTTTATGAGGTTTGTCCCCGTCGCCATGGCATCCTCGTCTATGCACTGGAACGAAATGGATTGGAATGATAAAGTGACTGAAAGAACTGGACAATTGAATTGACTATCGAGCGTGTCCTGTCTTTCAGTGCCATTATGTCATGTCCGTGTCAAAAATATACGCCTTCCCTGCCTACTTTCTTAGAACCAACACAAATTATATCTCTGCTCCACTCAAGTCCACTCGCCATTCTCCTGGACCTATCCAGGCACATCTACTGCCACTCAATATCTCAAGCATCTATCCAGATAAAAATAATTCCAGTACAAAAGACAAAACAGTGTCTAGCACTAATACTATCAAGTATGAACTGGGCATGTAGTTGTTAATTTTGATAAATTTATAGATACAGCCATATCCATTGCTACATTTATGCATTACATATATGTCGTTGTCAAGTTAAGGTATTACACCACAAGAACCACCCGGCCAGGACTTATACATATAAAAATATTGAATGTCTTTATCGGTAGTCTTATAGAACAATATCCTTATTAAACAATTACAATATTACCAAAAGGTTTTGGTTTAAAGTTACGATTCAATAAAAGTTTGATCAAAATAATGTTTTTGACCTCAAAAATGTTTAGAATACAATTGTATTAAATTAATTTTCATTTGACTCTAGAGATCATGGCGAACCATTAAAATTTTATGTGTGCAACATTTCTCCAATAAACATTTGTTAAGCAGACACAACCTCTGAACATGATTGGTTCAAGAAACTGAAACTGATCCTGCTGGGCTCATAGAACGTAGTTCTTATTTGTGAAGTTAGTTAAAGTATCCCAAAAGTATTTCACATTATATGTGATTATATTTATTAATTTTTTGAGTAAAGTGTAACATTATATACTATTTTGAGTGTGACATCTATCAGAGCCACAGATATAGACTAACTAATAGGTGTTCCTAAATATAAATACATGGGTTTCTTAAGTTTCGACTGTTCACATAGACTACGACACATACCTAATACCGATATTGGTAATTGTAGAGGTGCTGATACTTGTAGAATATGTTTTAGCCTTGCCTTGTAGTGTTTGCCAATGTAGTGGACATATGTAGGTACTCTCTGTACTAACATGCAACCTTTTATGTTTAACAAGAAGTACTTACTACAATTGCACTGAAATTACTTTCCATTGTATGATTAAAACTTTCAATTTGTTCTTGAACAAGCCTAACAAAGTAAAACAAATTGAAGTAGCAAATTGACAAAACCCTATTAGAACATACCAGGAAAATATTAAGTTGTCATAAACCGAATAAAATAAATAATGAACCAAATCATTTATACAAAATCAAAATCAATAACCAATATTTATTTAGTTAGCATGCTTGGTACCTACTTAAAACAAACAGTGCTCTTTTCAAAAACCTGTGTGAATCGGGGTCCTCCAGTCCTCCATGATGCAAGAAAATGCTATCTACTTGTCCGTGCTTTCATTCCCAAATTTTTACGGCATAAATAAATAAATCATAAAGCCAAGTATTACAAAACGTATTATAATAGTTTATTTTACATTTATTATACCTAGGTATCTACCATAGTATTTACCAACGGTTTTTAGAATGCTGATGGATATCTAAATAGCTTGTTACATGTAACTTTTTTAAGTAAGTATAGCTTCTTAAACTAACTTATCATACATAAATATTGGTATCTACTATTTACCACTAGACATTTATTTATATAAATGGTTGGGGAAAAGCAAGGTGACCATATGGTCATGCATTACCATTGCACTGCATACCCCTCATGGATCTGTGGTCACCTTACTTTTTCCCAACCCTGTATAATTCATTTTTTATTTCTAAATGTTGTGTTCTTTTAGTACCCTACAAATCTCAATTGCATCAAGTAAGAGGTAAGACCACTGGCATTTAAAAAAAACTGTTGCGTACTTAGCTGAATGGATTTTTATGCAATAACTCCTTTGACTTTAACTGTCACTAATGCAGAAACCACAGGTAGCACAGCTAAGTGATATACAGCATTTGAAAAAACCAAAGGTACAGTAATCAATAGAAGTTGACAAACTTATTCGAGAATTGCTAAAAATAGAAAATGGGAAAATCTGTCCGATTTTAAAATTTCTAGATTTTTACTGGACACAGTATTGTGACTTTTGAGGGGTTGGAGTAGATTGTCATGTTTGAGAGTATTAACTACTAGTGTGTCAGAATTGGAAGTGATAACAGCCAGGAGAGTTATCCGATGGACACCCTCTAACCTTATAATAAGTATACCTAAGTATTTTAACATTTCCAAATTACCGATTATCATCACTCCATGTCAATCTCCCCAGACAGGTATTGTATATAAGGTGGAGCAGTGATAAGTAGGTAATATACTATTTCTGTTTGCTAAATAAATATTATGTACTGGACTACTTAAAGTTAAAGGAGTGAGACAATGGCGTTATTTCTCTCGTGTCGCACACAAAGCAGCCGAGCCTAATTACACAACTTAATATTCAGTTGTTTGCTCTTCTTGCGTAAATGTTTAATCAACCACCTACCATTCAACAGTGTATTATGATATATACTTACCTATATACCTAAATAATGTTTCGTTTAACCCATTATTTGTTTTGCAATTAACAGCCTATAATCTAGTCAACCCTAGTAAATGTTTGTTTATTACATGCATTGTATTAATCAATGTTATTTATCGTCATTTTTTTGGTTTCATATGCTTATTAATATATATGAATGTACTCAAGTACCAACCTTTACTTAGGGACAAAAGATACCTGATACAAATTCAATAAAATTGCAAATGCTCTGCTGTCGCGGAACAACAGATAAATAGAATACAAGCACATAGATAGCTTGAACTTTTTGTTACCCATGAAGACAGTAAAGTTCGTTTTATTAGTTTATGAGATGGGAAAATGCGCAGTTAAGACATATTAGACATCAATTATAAATGTTTATTTATGACCGAAAGTAGGTTCTTACAGGAAACAGAGAACGCGGCAGAGTACCTGCATTATAGATTACAACTTTTATATAGGTGAAGTAATAAATTCACTACATTTACCCAGCCCTGATGATTTAATGCTGCCAAAAACTTGAATTGTATTGTTACCATGAATTTATTAAAAAAATGACATATAGCAAACAAGTATAAAATCAATTCTATTCTTATGGCAATCAAAGTCTCAACTCAACCACCGGAATTTACAAAGTGCATACACATACCTACATCATAACGTATAATATTAAGTGTATCTGTATAGTACCTTCACTACCTTCTAGCAACTTACCTATACGCCTATACTATGTGGGAGAAAGTACAAATATAATTACGTGGCATATTTTTAACATTTTTATCAAGTATAAGTCATATAAAAATCTGAGTCAATATTTTTGCCTTGAATGATAGTTATATTTAAGTAGATTACTATATACACCTCACAAACCTCCCTCAAAAATCAATGTAAAATATACATGCGTGTATGCATTTAATGATACTGGGCAGCTATTCGTTATTTAGGAAAAGTAGTTATAGGAAAGTTCTTTCTCGCTTGAGTCCTATTCTACATAGCTATAGTTTAGTCTTTTGTGATTATTTCCAAAGAATGAAGGTAGTAAACTTAATTTTTAATTGCGCGCGTGTAAAATAATGTTTTTGCCCACACAGTGCAATTGTCGTTTTAAGTAAACCATTAGGTATTTTAAGCTAGCGGTTGGAAATATCAAGCAGACCCGATAGCTTTACTTCCTTCAGAAACCTACAATTAGATCCATTTGGCCAAAATTTAGTATGACCTGAATATTTCTGTTCCGTCTTTCTGTAATTTGGACATGATTAATAAATTTTCGCATCGAGGGTGTGTAGTAATAACCTATATGGTATAGTAGCCACATCATGTTTTGTGTAACAGAGCATTATTTGCCCCTATGAGTAGTTATACCTAACCAATTTTACATATTTACAATTAAATTTTAATTTAGAATAAATACCTAAACCTTTAGGACTCAGTAAAATGTAAGAGACTACAGCAGGATGTCTGTGTCTAGACAAAAGAGATAACAAATTTAACAACCTTTTCAATTTACTTTCAATGGAGCTATGGGTAGAAATGTCGCATCGCCCTAATCTGTAAAATGCTACTTAATTGAATATCGAATGGAACAAATTCATTAAGGCATACGCAGGTACGATAATACCAGGAATTGACTATCTGGAGATTAAAATGTTCCTTTTCCGCCCCATGCATTGCTATTGTTAGAAATTTTTAAGAGCAAGGCATGGAACGAACATAATATGTAAGTATATGATTATTCTTAAATTCTTGAAGTATACCTGAGCAACTCTCACACGTTTCCAGCTTTTCTGTCAAAAGCTCTAGCGTTTTAGTATCTACTAAGGAAATCGTATTTGAATAAGTACACACAAGTATAGAGCTTTGTAAGTGATTGGAATAATTAACCTTCTGCGTAGTAAGTACCTAAATTTAAATATGGGATTATTAATAATTTAATTCGTGGGGAAGGAGGTATTGAAATGACACATACGTACAAGAATGCATTTTTTCATGTCTTAGTTGGAAAAAAGTCTTAAGTTGCTTATCTGGCCTATTATTTCTGTTCTAAGTTTAAGTACACATGATATTTAGAGCTCACAGATTTTGCTTTAGCCGTGGTAAGAGGTAGTAATATACTTTACATCCATAACTCCACAGAAAAATAGATGCTTTGCATGCTTAGTGAATGTTTTAATAGCAGATGACAGGAAACATGCCAGAAAATGCTTCTTAGAGACATACTAGAAAACCCGAGACTAAATAATACAAAGTCCATGATAATGATCATTTATCCGACTGTTAGTGGGTTTCATTTCTATTTAAAGAGAAATCGATTTTAGTAAACTAGGCTAAAACGTCCCTACAATGCTCTTTCAGAGTATTTTTACTTTAAAGAAAAGAAGCATTAAAAAATTGAAAGTAAACTTACCCATATTAACGGTTTTTGTGTCCTGGGTGTGTGTATATTGAAAGAAACATCCCAGAAAAATAAGAAGAGAAGCGCAACTCATGAAATTTTTCATTTTGTGGCTTCAGATTGCAATGGCAGGTACGTATTCGATATAAAGATGAATATTGTACAGATTTATGCACCAATCCTTACTTGAGACTAACAACGATAAATATATGCATGAAAAATTTTGTGCGTTGGTTTAGTTATTTCGTATTTGTGAAGTAAGTAATGATAACGATTTTTATCTCGTAGAAATACAACCCCACTAGGTAGAACTAAATGACTGGCGAAACTTTGTAATAAATTCCGATTAGTTATATGAACTGGTAGACAAAGTTGCAACCTTATGAATTTAAATTTTGCAAGTCCGTGACAGGATATTTATACATAAGAGAAGTAACTCTGCAACGATGAAAGGATTGAGTTTCCCTGTATAATATACCAATGCGTAGGTATTTTATTTAACTTTACATCGGGACGAAATAAATCGAGATGTGAATAGACGAAAATCCGGAATTGGAATGTGGATAGCAAAGCAGTATGAACATGAGCAGATATTTTGTTATTTGACGGTAATCGGATTCGGAGTTTAGGAAAAGTTCCCAATAAACCAAATTGAAGAATGAATGAGACTGGTAGAACTGGACTCTTTAGATTAAGGAACGACGAATGCGCGTTAAAACAGAAAAGTTTTCTCTGTAAGACAAAATAGTTAAAAAGGTTACAACATTGTCATTGTCGATAATACATGCATAAACACAAATAGCGGATCAATAAAACACTTATTGCGCTATATGAGTCGATTGTGTGTAAAGATTCTTCCATATACTACATAATAAGACGGTGGGTGACAAATTTCAATGCATTGCAATTCCTTCAACTCCAACTCAGGTGAATTCTCATACTTTTGGAACGTAAAATAGGTAGTCATTTCGCAAGCATTAAAAAATGAAGAACATAGGACAATAGATACGGGCCACGAAGCAGAATAGAAGTATCTGTGCATTACTATTGTATTATTTCCCCTATGTACTTTCTGTTGGGAGTTCTAGTCATCTCATTGTATTGTAAGAGAAATTGTGTGCTTTATATGTGGGCGAAGTGTACTTTATAGAAATGCTTGCAACGGTCTGTCTGTCTTGTCCGTCTGTTGACGATTTCTGAACTGGAATGTGAAAGAAATTGCTAGAATGCTCTTTCGTGTTCCAATCCTTTACTCTCCGTCATGGTTAAGAAACATAATCTATTGTTCGCTGGTGGATGGGTGACTAATCCAATAATCGACTACTCGTTATTTAAATATTTTTGTACGTTGTAACCCTATAGATAAACTAAATGCGAATAGTACTTCAATTTTAAAATGGCTAACAATGAAAATTCATTACTTTATGCAGTATTCACACTACATATAATAGCTAAATAATTGGTATATAAAGCCAATTGGTTCTAAAGCCTGGCCCAATTTTTAAAATTGTGATTTACCTAGCTTCATTTAAGCCATTTTTTCCATGTGGCCAAATTTATTTTTAGTCGGCTAAAATCGAACACTGTTTAAGGCTGTACAATGCAGAGAAAGAGAAGCTTGCACTGCAGATTTATTTGTGTGTATTCTGTTGCCTCGACTTGGGCTCATTCTTGTCGATAGATCTCAAGTTCTACGATAGCTACGAAGACAAATAATACCTCAAAAAAGCCAACAATATTTGGGGAATCTCATGGGAAGGAATTTTCAAAATTCAATTTCTGTCTCTAACTACGAAAAGAAAACTGTACGGCTAACACGGAACAGATATCGATAAACCCTTTTCATAAGATCCAAGTTTGAAAATCACATGTTTTTGAATCCTTGTCGGATACACTGTAGCTATAGTATGTAGAACTGGAGATAAATGTTGTAAAGTAGGTGCAAACTTCCCTTTTCTCATGGCGACTAGTACTGTCGTAGAATTTGAGTTTTGGCGAACTCGTGACGGAACACCTTAATTCATCTACATATGATACATGGTATTGGTAGACCCCAGTCCAGTGAGCCCACTTTGTTACTCCAGTTTGATGGCGGCTTATTCTATTTGTATATCCACAACTTTGTTTTAGTGTTATAGCATTCCAATGCATTAGATAGTATATGGTTAATTAAAATTTCCACTCTTCATCGCGGTAGAACTTTCTTATTATTTGGCCTGTCAATAATGTTACATTACAATACTACATATACAAAGTGACATATTTATGGAATAGATAGCAAAGCCCATTACAGATATTCCACACTAAGTCTTATTATGAGTGCCTTCGTCATTTGTCTCACCTACATACAATATACCTGGATCAATAACATGTTAGTGTTCCTCAGTTCCTCTTAGCATATTAAAAGTAAACACTAATCACTTTCTGCCTAGTGATATGAGTTCCTACTAATGCATATTGCATACTACAAAATATTTCAAGAGTTTTTAAACGGTAATGATAATTAAATTGCCTTAGAATAGCTAGCAGTGTCAACGATGTTAATTTGAATCAGCTTAGCTGAATTGGATCGGGAAAATTGTAATGTCAAAAGCAATGTAATAAAACACCTGGTTTTCAATTTTAAAATTATGCGAACGACACTAGGATACTGTATCTACTTACTAAATGGGCACTGTAGCCTACAAGAGATAAAAATTGGGGAAACTTTTTAATTAGATATCTCTAATTTTTAAGTAGTTAACTGGAAAGCTTAATTTTTATTGCTAACTTGGAAATTCTATGCAAAATTTAGCGAAAAGGGTGGTAACTATTTGCCCTTGTATGATATTCATGGACAACGGTGTAAAGAATGCTTTAGTCTACGCAGAAAACATAACGACTATGTAAATAATAAGTGGTATAATTTATAAATGAGAATTACTCGGCTAGGTTTATTTATCGATAAAATAACAGAACAGACTCATACAATATAAGAACAAGAACAGACATTTATTTTCATTTTTAAAGTTTTTTCACTACTAAAGTTTTATTGAAACATTTACTTTACACTTATCAAAGAATACAGGGGAACTTTGACATAAGGCTAACAGGAAAGTCGGAAACAATAATTTCTGTAGAACTCAATCTTCAATTTTAATTTCTCACCGAATGTTTAATGTATTGATGGATGAGATCCTTTGGGTCAAAATTGAATATGATCTTAGTTTAGCACTGCAATTCTGTAAAATTTAAATTCACAGTGCAGTACAATATATTTAGCTATAGAATTATTAATTTGTTGACATTTAAAACATTACTAGTTTATCATAAACTTAAAACAACACGTAAAGATAGTTTTGATAATCATATAATTGTCCAACACATGAGCGAAGAGCAACGTCGGATCGGAGTACACTACTACATAGGTAATTACATACAAATAACTTTGATGACCAAATACAATATATGGTATCATACAAATACAAAAGCTAAATTTATGGTGAATTCCAGGTATAAGTAATATTATCTTTTTACTCGTCTTCGTCCCCTTCATCGTCGTCGTCATCTCCATCTTCATCATCGTCATCATGGTGAGCCGGTGCTGATGTGTCGGGCTTTCCTCGCTTTTTGTAGGCGGTCATTTCCTGAAAACACAACAAAAAAAACAATAAATATTGTGTACAGCCCTGGAGTACATTTTAATAACATTACAAAATAATTGCTTACCCTTTCGTAACGGGCTTTGTCTCTTTCGGCCATGGCTTCATATTTTCGCTTAACCTCTGGGTCAGCCTCAGCCCATAGTCTTCCTAGCTCCTTTGCAATTTCTCCAACACCGTATTCAGGATTCATTCCCTTAACCTTGGGGCGTTCGTCGTTGCAAAACCAGAAAAAAGCAGAAAGAGATCGTTTGGGTGCATTCGGGTCCTTTGTGTGTCGTCGCTTCTTTCCTCTGCCCTTTTCACCTTTGGCTGGAACATAGTCCTGCATTTCCAATTCGTATCTCTTCTTGTCACGGTCGGCCATTTCTTGGAAGCGTTTCTTCTCTTTTTCCGACATGGTCTGCAAAACATTTCAAAAGCTGTTAGCAATTCTTGAAATTAGATTTTGGTGTAAACATCGGGGATGTGTAAATAAAATTACCTTCCATCTTTCGGCACACTTCCGGGAGAATTCAGAGAACACCACACTTTCATCGGGATGTTTCTTCTTATGTTCTTCTCGACAAGTTTGCACGAAAAATGCATAAGCGGTCATTCGACCTCTTGGTTTGGAGTCATTTTTAGCACGCGGCATGATCAAGTGAAGACTCTGAGAAGTTTTGATTAATTTTTGCTTCTAATTTCTGAAAAAAAGGATTGAAATCAATTGATTAGAGAATAGAATTAGCATGGGGATGTGAAATCTCACGAAAAACACAGTATAGCAAACGGCGGGACATTCTATAATTTTGGAGGGAAAGTTAGTGCAACGCGGCTAGTAGATAAAACAGAGTGAGTCAGTGTGTGCAGTCAACCATGCTTAGCATGATGGAAATGTAGTTTGAACATAAAATGTTCAAAAACGATAAGTGCATAGTATTTTTGTTAAATTGTGGCAAATGTTAAATTGATGAGTGGGAGAGATATCATTCATTAGCGGAGAGGAAAAGTCGGTGAGATAAAAGTTCGGATCGGATAGAGAATGGTTTCTCCATAAAGTAAGTGCAAGTTAATAAATAGAAAAGAGCGGATAGGTTATTCCTGCTGCAATGTAAAATGAATGCTTAGATGCGTAAGCCCAACGCGCTAAACTTAAACCAGTAATCAATGTCTTGTTGATGGAGGTAGGAGAACAGAAGCCAGAGGCAGGGCTGCCCAACAGATGGACAAAATGCCCATCTTAAAAACCTAGCTCAGAATGAAATTCGGCAAAATTGCTTAAAATAAAATGACAACTCATGCTTTAGTGCTCAGGAGGTAGAGAAAAGGTTGGGAATCCACCCACCTGAGTCTCATTTCTCACAACTGATTAAATATGCGAAAATTCACTTAAAATGTTACATAGGAAAGTCAGTAGGCCACAGCCATTTGCCCACCCCTGAGTAAGCTATAAAAAAATTCATGGAAATCCTTTGAAAAACACAATTTCCATGAAAATCAAGATACCCACTTTGTAGATACTCCCCTTAACTACAAAACTGGTGAATCTCACTCTTAAATAGTGGGGGGTCGCTTGGCAAAAGCCAAAGAGAAACAGCCGCCGAAACTCCATTAGAAAAGATATGCAAAATGAGCCGAGTAAACTATTGAAAATCTCTGAAATTACACTACAGAATTTTCCCCATTTAAAACTGGGCACAGATATATATCTCAGAGAGCGGAAAATAAGAAAATTTTTAAAATTTTAAGCTTACGTGGTGAGATGAGAAGCTGTACACCGTACGTTGTATTTGCCCAGAGACGGGGAATATACTAATGGACTGACTACGTTAGTACTAGTACAGTATTAGTGAAAAGGAATCCTCCGTACTTAGCAAAGCATCCAACCAGCCGAGCCAGCCACAACAGATCCAACATCCAACGCAGGCCAGCAGACTCAGGCAGGAATGGAAAAAGGCAATGGCAATGGGTAATGCAATAGGAGAATAACGCTGGATTGGGTATTCGCTATGGGAAGGCAAAGGCTAAGCACTAAGCTGAGGCAGAGAAACGCCATTCCATGGAATAGCAAGCCCAAAGCAACACACACGACCGACACACACACGACCAGGCTGGGCCGTCCATAAGCCCCGGCGCCCACTCCCTTCCCCCACTGTACGGCCACAGTCGGACACAGACTACTCCACTTGAGAAGAACGGAAAGACGCATAAAAGAGCCACAACAGTCACAAAACCCCGTTCTCTATGGACAGACCCCTCCCTACCTTGAGTTGGCTTCACTTTAAATGGGAGGCTATGCTTTGGCATATTTCGACTAACTTATTGCTGGTGCCTCCACTCTTGGTGTCCCCATGCTATACTCCCTACCCGCCCCGTGTTATCCAACTCCCGTACCTACCCACACTAACATTTCCGTATATCTACCTACGTATTATTATATTTAATAGTCAACCTACTTACTTCATCGTCCGACTCTCCATGGTGATCATCATGTGAGTAGGCATTAGGCATAACACACAGAAAAGCCTTATACATGGGTACACCCATACCTTTCTGTGTATTCCATGTATTCCATACATCCCATGTATTCCATGTATTATATACATCCCATGTATTATATACATCCCATGTATTATATACATCCCATGTATTATATACATCCCATGTATTCCATGTATTATATGCATCCCATGTATTCAGTATTCCATGTATTATATGCATCCCATGTACTATATGCATCCCATGTATTACATGCATCCCATGTATTCTATGTGTGTGTTTGTTGGACACCAAACCGTCGTGCGTGCATTCTCAGCTTAAATCCAATGGAAACACATAGAAAGTAACGTCTGGAAGTCTCAACCTCTTCGCCACGGCTACTAACTGCTTCCCTTCTGCCTGCGCTATCGAGTTCTCCTTCTGTCTCTACATTACTGATTGGCCTAGCCTACCCATCATCCTACAATACAACGAATGACTGCTCCACTACGACTTCAAGCCAAAATCTTCAACGGACTACTAAAACTAACACACACACTCACCAGAAATAACCATTTCCGTTTATACCAATTCTTCCTATGGAATAATATGAAAATAATATAAAATACACCACAAACTACAATAAACCTACCAACCATTAAATAATTCCACCACCTAATCAAACAAATCATCCAAATTATACCATTTTCATCAACAACTACAAATGCAAAAGTGAGAATATTTTTGCATGGATATTTATGCCTGCCTTCAGTGCCTTCTCTCCTGGCAAAAGCATTTTCACCCTTTTCCGACTTTGTTTCCATGCGATTTTCTACGTAGTCTTCTTTCTGTCCCTAATATTCGATATTAACTCATGGCAAATGTAATTATGTTATATTGCATTTTATATATTTTTTTAGTTTATGCTATCTTGAGTAATAAATGCTCATGAATTTTTGATAAAATTACACAGTTTCAGCACTTTTGAATAATGTTCATGGACTTGGAAAAATCAAATATTGCTACTAAAAACACGTGCATATAAAACATACATATATGACGTACATTTTAACGCAAATTTGTCATATTTTGCATATTTGCAAAAATTATATGTTTTGTAAAAAATAAAAGTTGCAAATTATTGCTATTACGATCTATAATCCTTGAGCTCTTACAATACGATACTCATTTCTTCCGTTTGCAATTTTTCCATATCATGCCATTCATTCTTAGTCTTTCTTCGTTGATTTTTCTATTGAAGGATTGCATAGACTAGAAAAACAAAACTGTATATACACAATACACAGTACATTACTACTCTATACCAACTTATGAAACAAAATACAAAGTGTAGGTAGCTAAGCAGTAGGTATGTACAGAGAGGTTCTTTTCAAACTTGACAAAGGACTTTTAAGCCTAGTTAATACACATAGCTACTCGACATCCAAATATAAAAAATGCAGATTCGCGAATGCAAGTTTGTGTATTTATTGATAATGGGAAATCATTATATCCCAACTATTCGTGACACAATAAGGCTAAACAAAACAAAAACGAAATTGTTCGACTAAGCTGACATAAACTATTTTGCAAAAAACTGGGATTTCGGAAAAAAAATGTCAGAAACAAAATCTCGGATAAAATTCAGAACTTATCTCGGATAAGATCCTCCATAAACTGTCTGAAGTCTCTGTAAGAAGATGACTAAGTTGTAGTAAAATAATAGCCTGTAATGAGAAATCTCATTTTCCTTATTTCAATGTCGAATAGCTACGTGTATTAACTTGGCTTAAAAATCGTCACGTCGCTAGTATTCCTCCTATGTCAAGTTTGAAAAGAACCTCTCTGTAGGTAGTTGACATTATTACTACAATATAGATAGATTATTAGAAGGTGAATAATATGGCTAGTTTCTCTGATGTTGGTCGTGCTTCATGTTATCTTAGGTTTCTAAAGGGAGCTCAGGTATATTGCGGGAAGAGAATAAGGGGGAGGGGAACAAGGATTCGCCAAAAAGAATAATACGGGAAAGGGGACAACTCTGCGCGTAGGTACCGAATTGGCCCCAAGATCTCCTTCTCATTTCCTCATATCGACTGCTCGCCTAACTCTTCATGAACATAAATATGGCAATCTTAATTTTCTATAAACATCTACTGCAATTTATGCAAAATACTTCTAATTTATGCAAAACATTTCTAAAAGTAAGCCGAAAATTAATTGGCCAAATATAAGAATTAAAAATTCCTAGTTAATTTGCAAAAGTGGAATACATTTCTAAAGGACAAATACATTAAAGAAGTAAAAATAAATTCATGGACAATTAAGTATCTTAACTTTTTAAACAATGGCAACCCTCAATCCTAAATGATTGATTATGGCAAAAGAATGCCTGTACTTAACTTGAATTCAAAAATCTAAAAAACTAGCAAATGAAAATCCTATGTATATGTACTGAAAATTTTCTAAATGAGATGCCGATAGATTTCTCTGCACCTTGCAATATGAGATTACTTACATTTTACTAAAAATTCCATTTTAGGTTTGCTTAGAAATCTCAAATTCATTGCTAATAATGGAGTCTTGTTTAGAATTTAGAAAAGCTTACAGGGTAACCTTAAACAGGGCAAAATAATTTTAAAAAGATAAAGCAATGGAACGAGTGAGCAGCAACATGAAACAAGCATTATTAATTAACGAGCCCATAGTAGTTAAAAGTACACAGCTATGTAATACTATTAATTGTTAATGGTAAACTGGACCTTTACGATTCAATAGTATTTACCTTATATCGTAGACTTAGTCTTATAATATTTATAGTCTCATCGAGTCTCGTCTCATAACTAAATCCTAACTAAACTGACACAAAACGGAGTAGGAAGACATTTCCTACAATCACTCCCTTGCTTTCACTTAATAATTTTTCCTTCTGCAATTACTAATTAAAATTTTTAAATGAGTTTTGAGAATTTCGTATGGGCTAAAATAAGATAAGGATATAAAATACATCTTTGATGCAATTTTTATCAGTATCACAATTATGTATGCAACAAAACATATAAGTAAGTGCTAACACTAGAAAATATATTTTTTAAAATAATGCCTGTCTCAAAAACGTGGAAATTTAGTTTTAGTTTTCACTTTAATATTGTGGCGGAGTGTATACGCCCTCCGTTACAGAGAATGAGATTTTACTCGCATAGAGATACTTTACAGCAAATAGAAATGAGTAAGCTTGAAAAGTTCCTTCCGCAATGAATAAATAGTTTTAAGATTTAAAATTGTATTCTTACAGGCATTTTATGGTTTATCTGTTCATGCATGCTATTAAATAATTATAATGGGGGCCAGAAATAATATGTCATTATAATTAAAATTCCATTTGATAATGAAAATAAATATGCTTTGCTTTGAATTGCAACAAAGAAACTTGGCTGCATTCTGTGTATTGTTATTTAGTTATGCTTTAAACTCATATTTACGTGATCAACATGACAAACTGCTACTCAGAAACTAATTACTGATAAACAATCAACTCTTTAATGTCATATAATTACCAGAATAGCAGATAATATACAATGATTTCAATTCCAGAGTAATTGAGAATAATTGCTGAAAAGCTTAGATCGACCAACCCTCACTCATCTACGTCGACACAACTAATAATATAGAAAACGCAAACAGCAGCAATTTCTCACAAAAGTTAAACAAAAATTGCTCAAAGATTTCATTTAATTCCGCAGGAGTGCAAATTAAGACTTTTTATTCCTTTTTATACATTACAATAATTACGAGTTAGGACTGTGACCCTGAATTACAGGAGGCATTTCAGTTAAACTCTCAATTTCGAACGTAAATTAACCCATGTTGGACTAATTTTAAAGCTAAATGATATGGTGTTAACTATGATGAGGCCACGGTTACTCAAATTGTCATAAAATTTAGAGGCACGCTTAGCAGGTGCACTTATGAGACGCCCAAAACTAAGTCACCTATAAAACGGATTTCATGAGAGTGACAGCGGCAAAGTCCTATAGCGTTTACTGCCTTATTTTGGCTACATTTATTTCCTGAATCTCTCAATTGGTGTATTTTTCATTTAGCTACGCATTAAAAATGGGAAAATAGCAACAAACTATGTGATGAATTATGAGTGCCCAATATAAATTCATTGGGAGCGAAAGCATTATTTATTAGCATTAGTCTACTTAGGAAGAAAAGAACAAAATTCTGTCTGTTTAAAAGTACGTTTGGTATAGAGACAAATGCTACTACATTACATATGACGGCAACGAAATTTGTAATGGGAAAGGCAAGGCAACAGTACTCCACTATCAACGCAATGGATAATAAGATAGTCATATCCATTCCATTATTTCCATTGCCTTGGATTGCCCGATGGATGCTTTGCTTGCTTTCGTCTGTCTGCATTTGCTTTACATTGCGTTGCATTATTGCCTTGGTTTAGTTTAGTTAAGTTAGACTAGACAGACTTACTTTTGGCTGCTCCTTTGCTTTAGCATTGCCTCTATCCACTGCTGCCTTCACTTACCATCGCATTTACGTATTATTTTACAAAACTGAGAACCTACTTCTCCATTTAGCAATATTACTACTGTACCTACTATGTACATGCACTACTCTATGTTACGTTTGCATTTACAGCTACGTGACACTGTACAGTAAAGTAAACGTAACGTTGCGAGATAGCACGTTACATACTAGGCACAACTTGGCTTTTTGGTCTGCCCTGCAATAGCTTGATAGACTAACTACAATCTCAAGAGTGATTCTTACGCGAGTATAGGCCCCAACTTTTATTTCATCCTATGGAATAACCAGCGATTGTATATAAATGCACACATTCTATGTTTGCACACATACGTATGTATGCATGGCATGCAAGGATTAATGCCTCCTATTAACAAAGATACCACGATTCGCGACTGATTGATTTTCTGGATATGATAGTGATAAAATGTTACTTAGTTCTCTTTCTCATTCTTTTTTGAAAAAATTGTCTGACTTCCCGTCCGGAGGACGGGCCTTTCTACTAGTAATTTCAACTAATCCGCTGATATCTAGCCCCCGTGGGCGCTTAATACACTAGTTCTGTATAAAACATTGAATGGGAGCCTGTGGTGATTTATGTGACCAGAATCGTGTTAATACGCAGGCGCGTATATTTCAACACCTTTCTCTAGCACGCTGCTACATAGGTTATTGCAGCTAGTAGTATACAATAGTTCGTTTAATTACCGCATTACCTGGCGCGTGAGACCCGCAGTTTTTTACAGTGCATACGGCACCCGACGCCTCAAAATATTTTAACCGACTGATAATGGGTGGTATTAAAATACCATTTTATGACATCGTTTATGATACTCTGATAGCTCTGCGTCACTTGAGCAGAGTATACGCCGCGGCCTATGAAGGCAATCTCTGGAAAGTCTGTTTCTACATAGACTCTTACTGGCAATGTTCTTACGTATTATGTTATGCACTATGTACCTACAAATGCCCGTCCATTACAAGATACATAGAGAAGCAGTGGTAGGCAAAGTCGTAACGATAAATAGAAATGAAAAGGCCGAGTTAGAAAAGGAAATCGATAATTTCTCCCAAAATTCAAATGGAGGAGTTAATTAAAATTTACATGAAACGATAGAGTGAAAGTTTTCCTACCAATTCGTAATTAGGTTAGGGATTCAAAAATGCTTACCTTTCTTGGAAATAGGGGGTGAAACTTGAAATTTCCAAGTGGATTTAAGTTCAGTGAAGAAGTACAAGAATTGATGGAAGGCAATGCCTATGGAGTTTGGTGATGCAAAGGCAATGAGGACGCTTTCCTCCTCGGTTTCGTTGTATTAGAGCCGAGCCGAAGCCGCAGCTCGTTCGTTAGCCGTTAAGCGTTCTTCTCCATAAGTTCAATGCGAAGCTAAGACAAGAGGGACTTATCAGCCTTCCGATTGGCTCGTTTTTCTCCCTCCCTTCGATCCCCAATACCTACAGCCAATCCGCGGGCAGCCGACCACCCGTACCCACTCCGGAACGTCCAATCTCAATCTAGATCAGCACGGCGGGAACGTTTCCATGAGACATGAAATAGTAACTATATCCTAGCTTTGTTGCCTAGCCACGTGTTCCCGCCTTGACTACTCTCTATCCGCCTTAACCATTCTCCGTTTCCTTGCATTTACCAGCTTTCTAATAATACATTTCTTCCAGTCTACTTCACTTGCATTGCATTGTGTAATATTCCAATGTCAGCTCAACACATAAATACCACAATATAACGCATAAAACCAACCCCATGGACAATCTGTCTGGGCGTAAATACTTGCAAATCACATCTCAATAATTAGTTAATAATCGCTCTAATTACAACGACATGCATTGGACAAAACTTTTTTAATATTTTTTCTTCTTAATGCAATGAACCCTTAAACCATACTTATCAGACGTAGATAGTTCTTTGGGTGATCTTATTCAATAATATTGTAATCATTCCCTTCCAATAACAAGTACCTACTACAAATGCAACATCAACGCGAACGAGGCACTTGGTTCTCCTTTTTCATTTTTTAATTAAAGACACAATGATATCATTCCACTATCCCATCCTTTGTGGAATTTTGGTTGATAATAATAATATGACGCTAAGATGATGAAATAGATACGCTTTTTTTGCTATGGAAATTTTGATATTTTAGTAATTATAGAGCAATTGCTGTATGTATATAACATAAATATAACATATTCTGTAGTCTGTACTGTGTATGGGGAGCAGTGATGGGCAAAATGGGAGGACTACTTGCGGG
>JABASH010001260.1:0-27951 GCA_019776445.1 Tomocerus maximus | reverse complement strand
AATATCCCACATGATGCAACCTCCGTACAAGTTTAGGTAGCGTCTGTCAAAGCAATTTCAATAATTTATTATTCGGTATATTAAGACTGGTGTGTGGGAGATACATCCTATGTAATTATAGCACCGAAAGTTGCCAAAACAATTTGGTCGAATTAATGTAAGTCACTTAGGAGGGATTTCATTGTGGTGGGACTGAGTCTCAAACAATGTGCGTGTGCACTTTGTCAATTTGCAGCAGGGAGCCTCAAATCTCTCTTTACTCCACATTTAAACTGATCCTAATGTACCAAAGACCAGTTTTAGAATCTCTCATTGACAATAAAAGTAAATAGAGCAAATGCATGTCACTTTAATCTGTAAACTTCAAAACAGTGAAAAATTCATTTTTCTTGTGACCCACGAAATAAAGGTGACATCGCATGAGAAATGTTGGAATCATACAATGTTTAACTATACCTTAGTAGTGGTGTGTGTGGCTAACGCAAATTCTTTTCTACAAATAGTAACAACTAGTACTTACATAGTTTCATATGTATCCAAATATACTTAGGATGCTCATATCAATTTTTGAATGTACAGGAAATAGTAGTAAGAGTGTAGATATTGTGTAATATAATGGAGCAGAAGTAGATAATGTAAATACAAGGTAGCCACAGAATAGCCACATGACAGAAGAAGCAGGGATTTAGTAAAGTTAGGTATAGTTTACATAGGAGTGCATCTGGGAGGGCCATACCACACCAAAAGCGAAATAATAGAGAAAAGAGTGTTTTGGTATCTGAGTTGACTCGCCTTTGCATGGCATAGCACAGAATAGTAAGCAATGCAGGCATTCACTTGGCATTTGCTTTAGCTACGGATGTGAATGTTGTGTGTTACCCGCTGTTCCTATTGTACTCTGCCTATTGTTGTGTGTCCGTCTTTTCCTCTGCTTGACTTCCATACGTAAACACTAAATATGATCACACACAGAAGCATCTAACATTCTGCCGTGTCATATATGCTATATTATTGTATTCCTCGCATCTCTACATACAAACAAGTAATTCAGTCTATTTTGGCTCTTCTGTCAATTCCATTCTCAAAAGTCAGATGCTCCTTACACATATACACCTATGTACACTCATGTAATAGAAAAACAAGCTATATTATGACACACATACATCCCTAGCACATGACATAAGAAAAGAAAGTAAAGCCAAGGATGCTACCTGCAATAGAACTAGACCGGAGGACATCCCAAGCCAAACCATCTGCCATTTGTATCTTTAGTATCTATCTCTGTTATTGAAAAATCCCAATGAACACAGCTCAAGTATCAATATCTTGTCTATCTGTTTTCTAAATGGGAGCTATCTGTTCCATTGTAAAGTCAACTGACTGACACAGCGAACAAAAATTTCTCGACTCTGTCTTGTCCCTGAAATGAAGTCAAAAGAAACTCTGTAACACAAATGCAGAATGGGCACCTAAGGTCTATAGAGTAAAACGTCCCAGTGTAGAAAACCTTTATTTTATTGTGATTCTTCGAGTGTGGTTCAGTTTGGTGGGTCTTGGATGATCATGTTGGTGTGCGGTGTGATATTGCTGTGATACTACATCAGTAGGCTGGAGATACTGTTTACTATGAAAATAAAATGACGGATGAGATGAAAAACTCAGGAGACAAAATAGCATTCTGGCTATTTCTTGTGTACAACTTGTACTGGCCACACAAACGCGGTGGAAGAGATGAATGAAATTGTGAAAACGTCCATAGAGAGGCTTCTTGGGGTAAAATCATAAAAGTGAAGACAATTCTTGGACAAGTCAGCAGAAGGTTTTAGGGATGTGAGTTGCATTGCAGGAGTGGGAAAAGGTCGTTAGCAAGGATGCTATTATGTGACATTAGATAATATTACAGCCTGTTGAGCCATTGCATTAGATGTCGGATCCAGAGTAAAGTATAGCACCATTAGCTATTCAACGAAAACATTTAGGAGAACGAATGCATTGAGAGTCTTTACTTTGGTGAGTGTATACTGTCATCTCATCGTAATCACTGGATGATTATGAAGAAGACTCCCTCAATATCAAACCTCCTCTGTACGTAGTGGTACTTAAATAAAATCATAATTTCCTATAGAGACGATGTGTCATTTCAGTATAAACCTGAGCGCTCCTTTTCTTCCATAAATCAATTCTTATTGCTGTATTCTTAAATAGTATCTACAGAGAATGAATTTTTATTATAAATGCGCATAGGACGGATAGAAACTTGCAAGGTATGTCTGTGACAGAGAGTCTCGGAACTTTTATTTCATTCTCTGTCTTTGTCTACCATAACTTTATTCAAGAGTCTATCTATTTTTCTCGTTTGGTTGACTCTCTAGCAAATCGTGTCGGGTGTTTCCTAAATTCAAATGTAAAATAAAGTCAGTAAGTGCAACTAGTAAAACTAAGTTGAACTTTCTTGGATCTTTACGCTACTTACTGTGGAAGATATAGCCATTTTTCTCATGAATATAGCCACTCGCACGGTTTTAGTCCACAGTGAGGCTATTGGGCAATAAATCGTTAATGTATCTGTGAGAAAAATGAAGATTTATGGGTACTTGAGTTTTTCCTTTAGCATAGCACTGTCTTAATGCTCAACTATTGTTTCTCAAATTATTTATATACATTTTACATAAGATGTGTGTGTAGAAAATATACTCACACATCATGTGTGTTTACTAGCTATTAAACTATTACTATACATATACGTATAGAGGCATAGCTTGGGCATAGCGAGTGCACATGATATGCACTGTCTGTTAACTGAAATGCACTGGAGAATGAATTATGTCTCAATCTGCACATACGTAATACTCATACTTACAGTTTTATAGTATCCTGCTGCTCGCAAGGAATGGCAAAGCAGTCAGTTTCTTGTGAATATTTAATGCGGGTAGTAAACTTTAGTTAACTACCCGTAAAATAATGTTATTTTCAAGTCAATATACATATAAGCTACTCAATAACAATAATACTAGCTTATTCTAATCGTTTATACTTTTACTGCACTATTTCCAATT
Source organism: Tomocerus maximus (assembly GCA_019776445.1). NCBI lineage: Eukaryota > Metazoa > Arthropoda > Collembola > Entomobryomorpha > Tomoceridae > Tomocerus > Tomocerus maximus. The sequence continues at coordinate 24,895 of JABASH010001260.1, read as the reverse complement.
GGAATTTCTTATCTGGATAGGATATACTCGTTTTCTTATTATTACCAAAAAGTATGAAGAGTTCATTTGACAGAAAATTGTTTTATTTTACGAGCTTTGTCGGCACGGCACGTTTCTCTGCCTCTGAGATTTACATTGTCTGCACCAAGATGCACAATAATTACACAGAAAACAGAGTTTTCCAAAAGAGCGAGGAGAGACAAGGAAGGGCAATGTACAATTAACCGGGTAGGTCGGGTCCAGCCTTTCCAACGTGTAACGTGTAATTAAATTTTTGATACTCGCAATGATCATATTAAACAGAAAACAATGTAATGCATATAACTCTTAGACATTTAACAATAAGGAGTGAACACCCTTTTCCAAGTTCGTGCGCCATAAATTTCGGCTGATGTGAAGAGGTGAGGTGGCATGCTAGGCTCTGCTTTGGCATCGCATCACTAAACTATTAGTTCCATTGCATATTGATTCAGAATTTGCTTTGTTTTTTATTTATCTCTGTACAAACTATATATATCTTGTAGACATATCCAGGTATTGTTACTTATCGACAATATTGCTAATCCTATTCAATTTTGCCGAACAAACGGACTTACCCACATTAGCAAAGAATTTCACTCCAGGCGTATTTATATTCACAGACGAATATCACAGCATACATTGTTCCAGCCACAAAACCTGACGATAAGCTTCATTTCAGTTTTCCTTTCAATGTCATCATAACTCATGGTTAACAAGGCTTGTTATATTAAGTTACGCCTTCCCCAGTCTCTACGCTCTTCACAGGTACACACTCACTCTTTTAACTATTCTGCATCTTACATTTATTTGCTTCACAATTGCAATCCATAATTTACACTCTGCTCTGGGCTCATAAATCTGCAAGGGCGATCTGCATTGACATGCTCCAAATTGTAATATATGTATCTATTTTTAAAATCAGCAGACTTGATTTGCTCAGAATTGGAACTGCTCGCAAATTACCACTCGTCCAGTCGTATGAACTATGAACTGGTATAAATGCAATCCTATAAACCACTGCATTTCAGCACACACCACTTTACTCTACTAAATCATTTATATTATGTAGTACCAGTAAGGAATGATTAACGAATCGGCAGTTATTGCAATTGTATTTATTTAGTATTTCAAAAATCACACAATTTTGCTCATTTCGTCCATAAATTGCCACAATCCAGGCACATAGCTTTACAGTACATATTATCCACTTTGTTATCCCATTGTATGAGTTTTGTATCTGATGAGTTATGTTCGAATTAGATTTCCCTTTGTGCATAAAAGTGAATAATACATTAATCAACGGAAATCGAAAACATTATTTGAAACCGAATTTTAGCTTTATCTTTCATACAGTATTACTACTTTTATGTAGTCTGGAAAGGCAAATGGAAGCAGTAAGGATGAAGAATTCAAGGGATAAATAGAAAATTAGGTTTTGATATAAGATAATAGGTAGAGGAGGATAAAATTGAAAGCAATTCAAAGGAAGAGTTGAGGGAGAAGTAACTGGGCATAGAAAAATAGTTTCGTGAGTCAATCCTTTTCACACTCACACCTTCTCTTACACACTTTAAAACAAATAGTCTGCTGGGGATATCTCCTCACGTAATTCTTTCCGTGTTTAATTCAGATGCATCTGTAATCTTATTGTTACGTTTAGCCTATGTATTATATATTAGGCTCTACTACATAATAAGCAGAATCACTCGAGAGATTCTAATGCTCCTGTTTATAGATATACCACTTGAGTAGGCAGCTATGCAGGACAGGTATCTTCAGACATCTACATTTTGGTAAGATACTTCATTGAATCGTCTTCTTCCTGGACTTGTCTTGACTTTTGACGGAGCTTTTAAGTTAGAGCATACTTGTGCATGTTGTTAAATGATAAAAAATCATTTAAATCCTGAAGAGAGAGCATCATGCCCATCCATCGACTCTTTCGTCTTGGTCGGCTCCTGCTCTCCATCTAAAGAAAAGCCGACGTTAGTTTTTTCCGTCGAGGCTCTCCGTGTCCGTCACTCACTTTCACCGCTAAACACACTCAAGTACACAACTAAACTAATGCAATGCAACTAAGGCTAAAATACATAAATACAGACTTTTTTATCTGTATACTTGTTAGTAGTGACTTTGGATGTGGATGCAGGGATTAGATCCTCCTATTCAATTCGGTACTCTCTGTAATGAAGTGCAAGGTAATGTATGTATGACAATTTGATAAGAACTTACTTTATTACCCACACACAACTAGAGCCAACCACTGAGAGCTAACAGAACTTCACCGTAAGTCAGTCTAACCGAATCAAAGCAAACCACACTCCACTTACACTTTCCATTATCTTAATTTGTTCCTGTAAAAAACTCACAAATTAATATTCATACAGCCTCAGCGAATTAAATTATCAAATTCAAATATCCATTAGTCATCCGTTATTCTTCCTAATGACAGCAAGGTGTTATGCGGACCTTACTTTTGTTATGCAATCCTAGATTACCTAGTGGAAAAGGAATTCCTATTCATATTATCACAATTTGGTAATCGAGTAGATTCATATTACATTACTTTTAAAATCGGAGTTTACATATCGTCGGGCTACTATTTGAAAACAAAATACAAACAGCATCAGTTGTCCTTATTAACGTACTGTGTACTGGCAAACGACTACCTACATCACCTAACTACTCTTCTTGAAATAATTAAGGACTAACAAATTAAAATTGTAACGGTATTTTAAGACATAATGGTGTATTCATTAAAATATTGAAGATGGATTCTACAATATTTTCCGTCACATAGCACATAGTCAAATTGTATCTAGAGCGGAAGCAAAGGAATTGCATCTGTAACATGATTGTAATGTCTGCGTAATGATTCTTTATCTTATCTCGGTACATACATAACCGAGGATTTTAAGTTGGTTATCTGTGGCCAAGACTTAGAAAACTGTCGTAGTCGTAAATAAGTTTATTTCAGTAGAATTACTGGCACAGTAGGTTATTTATGTTCAAGTTTCATTGGAAAGCTAAAGTGGTGGACGGAGCTGGACTGGTTTCTTGTCGGTTTTGCTGTAGGAATTATGAGATTTTATTTGTATTTCTTTGGTCCTGTCTTATTGCATCTAAAGAGTGTGTAATTCTGCTCCACTAGCCTACTCCGAAACTGTTAAAATGGGAAATTCGAGTAAAAACAAGTAAAAGTAAGTTGATTTTAAGTGGAGTGAATGGAGGAAGATTGTCGTAGCCCAAGTTGGCCTGGACTAGTGTATTAATGTGTTACGGGTACAAGTGCGTGACTAAGACTAACTACTCTAGATTTCCACAACATTACATGTCTTTTTATGACAACGATAAATTTCCTTTTTCTTATATCTGCACTGCGAAGAGTCTATGGATATAGCAGCGAGATAAATCCTATCCTTCCTGCATGTACTTTGCAATCTGCAGTGTTTAGTTTTATCTTGTTTATTTCTCTACGTTCTATTCTATTACTTCTTTTGCAACTATTTATGTGGAGATTGTCTTGTTTTGTTTGTGTGAATCTTCCCTCGTATCGTTTACATGTATCGCCGTCCTTTTTTATTTTATCTCCCACTGTATCTACTACAGACTATCTTAAGCTTTCTTAACATGCTTAACTAAAATACTCAGAAAAGGAAGCCAAACATACCAAATGTGCCATTCTTCCCTTCAAATGTGCAAATAGTCCTTCCCTATCTCCTTCCATGTGACTTCTTTAAATTGCAAAGTCGGCCAACCAAACTCAAAGGAAATAGCAATCCGACATTTCTATATGCCTAAACATTCTATTGTCTGCTCCTACGTAATCATATTATACAAAACCTTTTTTATATATGTACCTACAAAGCTTACTTTTCAGTGCAGGAAAATAGCAAATAATAATTTCGCTTTTCTCATCTATGGAAAAATGGAAATAATTGTAAGGAAAATTGCAGGCATTTGTGAAATGCGTAGTTAAGCAAGGTGAGGTTTTTTACGTGCACTTAATATGCGGTTAGGTTATGATTTGTTGTAGTATTATTTGTACATGCCTAGATTTGAAGATGTAAAATACTATGTAATTAAATACAGCAAAACAAATTGCACGCGTGTTGAGTTGTTTGTCTTATCTTTCCTTTACCCTTCCCTGCCGTGTTTTCTGTACCGTTCCACATTCATCGAAGAAGAATGGGTAACATAAGGACAATTAGTCAAAAGGTGCCTAAAGCATATGCATTTAGGTAAAACGTCTGCAAGGGGTCTATTTCTATGCTCTATATGCAATTCGATGGTGTCATGTCATGAATTAAGGTCCCTTCTCCAACATTTCGTGCAGTATTAATTTTGCATTTAAAACAAAGAGATAAATTGAGTGGGAAACCACGATATTTTTACATGCATACAGTTACACTTAAAAATTACCTTGTTATAATACCTAAATTAGTTAAAGGATTATTGTTTTCTCGAGTTTTTACACAACTTCACTGGGTACTAGATTTTCCTTCTGAAATTCGACTGCGTGCAGAGCGAAAGATTGAAATGAAATGGAAGAGTAATTTTTAACACAGTGAGCCAACCAAAGCTTCGCCTCTTTGACTCAGGACTATTTTTCCGTAACACGAACACTAACTGAAATGAAAATTGAACACGGATTCCTTCAACATTTTCTTACTTTCCATTCAACTCTATGTTCTCCCTACTAATCTATGCAATTTTTCTCCGTCTTCTTCAAGTTTTTCCTATGCAATTTATATCTCATTCAGTCCCTGTAATCTTTTCACTTACCACCAAATAACCAACACTAACAATATGCTGGAAACCTCCGCTGTACTTGTTCTACTACCATCTTCACAAAATTAATGTTTTCAATTAACGCTCGTTGTTTTATAAACATATTACCTCTTCTTCCCAATGCTACCCCTTCGAATTCCCTGGCATACCAACACCAACATGTACATCACTCTTTAAATTAATATCGTATTCTTTGCTCTTCGTACATTTCTTCGTTTAGGTAATCCTTTTTCTGCTGTCTTAATACTTGTTATTTATTCTTGGATGTTCTCAAACTAATAGTAAGTAATTTATGCTAATCAATTTTTCAACCTTTTCACTGCACATTGTAAAATGTGACTATTAGCAGACAAGTTAACTAATTGCAATGTGTAAAGCTTGAATTTATATGAAGATATTAGTTTGTTGCATCCATGATAAAATACGTCAATTACTTTCGATCCCGGACAGCCATTTATCTACTGATGTAGGAACATTTCTGTATCATAAATACCGATGCCATTTTCTCTAGAGGTCATATGCCTGAAAGTTATGAAATAATGATATATTTCTTATTTTGTCATAATTTGCAGCAGTTTTATATTTGTACCTTTCAAGCAGTTTTAAATTACTTACGTATGTAGAGTGCTCCAACCTTTTTAAACTTAAGTGACTAAACCGCAGATTTAGGACCGCAGGCCAATCTAACTTCTCAGATTTTTTTGACCTAACCTAATTTAAATTAAACTAACTAAAATATGCAAAGTTAGATTGGCCTGCGGTCCTAAACCTGCGGTTTAGNACTCACGTCCTTTTTAAGTCTAATGTTTGACCACGAAAAATCTAAAACCGAGACCCTAAAATGATACCATTTAAAATGTATTTACTATTTCCTCAAAAACTGCGCATTCATCCCCTCCCTCTCTATATTTACGTCCTTTTATGTTCAGAAAGTTGAAATTGAAAGCATTATAACACCAGAAAGGATTACTTGAAAGAAAACAATATTGTGACTGTTTTTACATCACAGCATTGTCAAAAATAGGCATATTTATAACAGAAGTCTTTAAATAAGAGATAACGCAGAGATATGGAGGTATGGTATAGCTAATCAAGATGCACATGTTATGTAGGTATTTTAACGTGTTTCACAAATTACAAAATTACTCATTCGAAATTCAGATAAACAGAAGGTGTATGTAGATTTAAAGGAATGATGAATCCACGACTCAGTGAAGCATGCGAGAAAGAAAGGCAGAGGAGCAGTAAGGAAAATGTTAAAAACATCGGTGGTGGTTGGTACGGTCGTTGAGTAATTGAACGGACGGAGGAAAACTTTGATGATCCTGTTAGTAGATCGTTAGAGATCTGATGACAGTTACATAGGAGTAAGATAGTTTTGTCTTCAGACTAATGATCCTTGAAGAGGACTATCTATCTCTCCCTCTCTCCTGCAAAAAATCTCGCACTGATCTGTTCTTTTCCAAAAAACGGTCTTAATAAGTGTCGTCAGTCACTCACTACGCAACTTTAGCACTTGGCCTACCAGCCAGTCGCTCTCCATTGCCTTGCCAAATATGTACCTAATGTACGTACCTGTCTAAGGCATAAAAAACCTAACTGACATGTACATGTCTCCACATCCAACAAAATAGTAATGTATTGTCCGCTGGATGTCTACAAACACCCATAATTGTGTGTTCACATTATATTGGAGTTATAGACTACAAATTCTTTTATTTTGTGTACAATTGTATGTAAGACCTAATCTTAGCAGCTATTTTATCTATAATGGAACAACCAGAACAAGATTATTGGTGTTTTATAAGCCAAAATTATCGTGCGTAATAAGCATTGATGCCAAAAGAAACCTAAGTATAGTAATGTACACTGTAATATTAACGATTGTGAAATATTAATGCTTCGGCGTTAATACTATTGCAATAATCACATCGGCACTAAAAAATACTTTATGCAAAAAACCATTTATGCATAACAATAACTTGAGACATTTAGACTTAAACAAGTGGAAGAAGTGACCTTTATTAAAATACACGACTCTATTGTAAGTGTAACTAAATTACACAGTGCGGTGTAAAGTAGACCGCAAAATAAGTATATCTAAATAATTAATTTAGCAATTAATTAGAAAACGGCAGGAGTTATGTAAGATGTAGGATTGAATTGTAGTGTAGGCCAGTGAATTATTGTGCATCAATTATATAATATCATTGCTATTGTGTTTGCAATCGCGTATAAGTATTTACATACCTACCTGCCTACTCTCGGCTCTTGTAAAAGATTAGAAATTAATTAACATCTTGTATGCCAGAGCAGAATAAAGTCTGGGTGAAACCAGAATGATTAGTGCATGTAGGCATTTAAAGTAGAAACGGGCCTTATGTAAAGTATCTTTATAAGTGAGTAATAGGCATGCATGAATATGAATTTCTATTGCTCATTTAATCCAAGCCAAGCAGGGTTCTACACTGTGAAAAGCGAGAAAGGCTTTGCGGGAGGTCTGCTCTTGCTCTTTGCTCTCTCCTCTTGTCTCATCATATAAAATTTTGCGTAAAATATTCATACGTACTTATACTGCTCCCTCTATTTACCCTCCCAGCCCTGTGTCTCGACAATTGCGTAAGAAAGGAAAACTCAACTACATCAGATCTGAATTTCTGTGACTCCTCGTCTCACATCAAAGCAAAGCTCAAATAAGGAAATGCAACTTTGCATTACATATGCATGCAGAACGTATACCTATGTGTATACATAGAGTCTGGAGTAAATACACCTACCAAGTATGGCAAGTGTGGAAAGAAGGGAAAAGAAGAGCCAAATGTTCGGCGATTTCTTCCGTAGGGATTTCCAACGCTATACTTACGTAATATTACGCAGATATTATTATATCGTATATAAAGTGTCCATTAGAGTCGAGATATTATACAAATATGTACACGAAGACAACATCCGAATATACGTGCATTGCATTGCCATTTCTTTCTAGTGCATTGCATTACGCTGCACATCATCTTCCATCACATCACATCAGAACTGGAAAAATATCTGCATCCGAACTACATGAAATACCGCAAAGTCACGTCAAGTCAACATAAGCAACCAGACCAGGGTTCACATCAAACTCAATCGAATAAAAGTGAAAACGAAGCCAAAACCCATTCCGGAGAGAATGACTTTCCACGGAAAACTCTATCTAGTCTCTACATTGTATGCGAGGGTATTTGCTCAAATGTGTACAAGTATAAAAGTGTGTACTGTGTAGAAATAAAATGAAGTGTTCCTTCCTCTTTAGTTTTCTCTAACTTTAACTTAACTCGCTTAAAACTTTCTGGATTTTAACTTCATCCTGAGTTAAGCCCAGTGGTTTCCTTTCCCATCCTCCACTTTTATCTGCTATATACGTACATGTGTACAGATATCTTCTACAGTTGTATACGACCATTTCAGCAAAGCAAAGCGTTGACTTGAGATGAGACGTTGTCGTTGGGACGTGCCTCCGAAAACAAACAGGCTTCTTGACTCTTCTTCATAAATCATTTAGTAATGGCCATATTATCGGTTGCCAGATATGCAATGCATAACTAAACAACTTCCACTTACTACTCCACTGCTACCCTTCCAGGCTAAGCAAGACAGCACAAGATAACCTACCCGCAACATACAAACGCTACTAATCCATTATATACTTTACTTTATAGATCCTTATCGTTTATATACCTAATGTATAAGCATATACGGACTTCTATTTACTTGCACCAAATCACTGTGCAAGTTGCTTATATTTATTTCTATACTTGTATACTTATAGGTACATGAGCTTTACAGTAGACTTGGCTAATGCAAAAATAATAATCTTGCTACATGAACCAAGTCCTTTAAAATGTATTCAGTCTTCAGTCAGTCAGGATGTCTATTTTTATTCTAAAATATGACAAGACACAAATAGGAGCTATCCTACCTTTAGCTTCAAATATCTCTCAGTTACACTTACACTTGATTCTAAGTTGTTAAATAATTTAGGGACTGTAAATGAAATGAGGACTAATGCACCATTTTCTGTCTGACTATTTTTGAGAATATCTTTATTGTCACCTTACTTATCAGCTATAAAACAATCTGCACTTTATTATCATAGAAATATTCACGATTTGTAATATTAATGCATCAGCGTTTTAACATAATATTTGCACAACTCGCATCACAAATGTTTTTTCCATAGTACAATAATAGTTCTGTTAACAGTAGCAGATTTGAAGCAGTACCATTGTCTTTAGAAATTTTGACTGTATCTGATTAGAATAACCTTCTCTGCTAAATCTTTGACACTCCATCACAAACATAAGATGACATGAAATATGATTATCATTAATTGTCTCAGTATCTACAAGTAGGACTAAATAAAATTCTCCGAAGGTTATTGAATAACTCTTATTTGAAGTGTTACTCACTGAAGTTCTCAAGGTACAAAGTTGAACTAAGGATTGGTAAAATATGAAGTATCTATTAGTAGTTACTGATTAGTTATCCCTAGGAAAGCAATAAGTAGTGGATTTTATTGCGGTTATAAAATCCACAGAGGTACAACAATCTGTAAGAATAAGGAGGAATGAACAGTCGAATTGTAATGGTATCCCTTTAGGTGTACTGACACAAAAGATTCCTATAATGAATTGGTTATAGTCGATTGTGGCCCTAAAGGTTAGGTACCCTAAAGGAAGAATTTGACAAAAGTAAGGGGAGAATGTTAAACTGACATTTGTTCTGGGACAGTAGGACTCTGCTTGATATTGTGACCGTCTTTAACTACCTCTGTGTGTACTCTCAACTATTTCTGTATAGAAAAGATAAGTTTACTAAGCCCAAGTGGACAAGTGCATCGATAATATTAAAAATGTTTTGTGAAATATTTTGGGTGCTTTTCCTTGTCTCAAGTTGGTGCAGTCGAGGGTGCTTGACTCTGCTAGTATAATATGGAACAAAATATTTAGACACAATAGGGGGATTTCTCGAATTGTCCTGCTAAGAAATTACGTAAGACGTTGTGTATTGTGGAAAGGACCCAAACGGTGAGACCCCAGGAGCTAGAGAAGACACTTTTAACTTTAATGGTTTAACTAGTTAGTCCTTTTCTAAGTATTACAAGTATGCAGCGTAACGTAATGCAAGTTCCGTAACTTAAGTAAACCCTGCAGTTGCATTCACATCCAATCACATCAACATCACATCACAAAACTTTATTTTAGATCTATATTGCTCCAGGCCAGGGAAAAGCAGTATGGATCTTTGGCATACAGAAATAAAAATCAAGTAGAGGCAGTATATACAGATTTATATGTGTATTGATGTTTATGTGTGTAATATGTGTGCATTGTTGGTCCTATTTATTATCTGACTGCTCTTCTGGTAGTTAGGCTTAGTTTAAGTTACGCTGTTGACTGTTGTGGCTCTTGTTCACAATAAAGGAAACAAGTTGAAGAAGAATTTGGTTTTATTTTCCCTAACGAAAAGAAAAGGATGATCCCAATGGGTGTTCTCACAACGCAACAACGCTGATATATTTCAAGAAGACGAAAGCATACAGCGTTTTATGGCTATTGCTACATGATAGCATTTATATTTAGAATTTCAGAAGATATACATGTACTGGAATTTTGTTGACTATTGTTGCAATGAGTGTGTCTTCCTTCACTGGGGTTTGCTCTCTATTATTGTCGTGAGTGAGGTGAAGACTCGGGGTGTGTCCCGTCCTCTCCAATAATGTGATCCTATAATCTTCACTCTATGACGCTCGCCAAGACAAACTAAACAAAAAACTCTTAATGTAAAATCCCTGGATACTTATTATATACAGAAAGCAGTATCTTTGCATTAAGGACTGGGGAAATACACCCTGACACAACTTGACATGAAAATGTCATGTTTTCCCCTAGATTATTTACGGATTACGTCAATTCTGTAAATCTCGATGAATTTATGCTACTAATTACTGTCCTTATCATTATAGGGAATATATTGCATGAGAAGGAATCGTTTACAACATGAAAAGACCGGCCAAGTACTCAGAATTACATTTTATGACCAAACTAATAAATCCATTCATACTACATTTCAAAGGTGGGAATTAACGTGTCAATTTGGGATTATATTGTCAACTTGACATAACAGTAACAACTTTTAAGAGTGTAATCAAAGCAAACAAATCTCTTCCTGTAATTTAAACCGTAACAGTATAAATTATTTTCAATTGCTCCAGCACTTATTTTATTGGTGTAATCTAATTGAAGAATTTTCCAAAGAAAACAATAAGAATAGAGCCATAGAGCCTCTTAGAGTAGGTACAGTAATGCATAGACACACGTATTTATTACATAGTAAATAGGAGGAAACAAAGCTGTGATTGTCATTCTGTCAGTGCGTCTGTTGTATCTTGTTTTTGTTGGTTTGGTTTACTGATAGTTTCCTCTGGTCCTCGAATGTATTTATATGGATTGGAATTGGACGGTCGTGTTGAAGGTCTAAATCTCAAGTAAACTGATTGTGTAGTGTATTGTGACTGTGAGTGCCGCACTTTAGTCGATGCCAATGCCAATTGCACGCAATAAAGTGTGAAAGTGTCCCGATGTCTTCTCACATTGCGAGGATTCTTATGTGACTAGTATTCTAGGAAGGAATCGATAACCTTCCTTTAGTACGACATCCTCCCGAATATATAACTTAGTTTACAACCGATGAAGACGGAGGAGAATATCTTTTGTTTCTTTTGCCTAAGGTAGGCTCTACTGTAGTTCTTCAGTTAAGTACTTTGTAACAATGACATGTATTGTAAGAAGATTTGTTGAAAATCTCTTGTCCTGCTATTATATCTGTATGACTGTAGTTTCAGACGTGACCGATGTAGATAGTGTAGTGTAACTTATTGTATGTAATATAGTAATGTAAAATCGTAGAGATAGCCATTACTCTTTGACTTGACCCATCATTGAACAGATTGGTGCAATATTTCTTCATAAATCAATAAAGTCTTATTGGCCCTGCGTTACGTTACGTTTCCTCTACAGACAGTGACTTTAGTTTGCCATACTTTATTTTACTGCACTTTATTCTCTCTCTGTACAAGAAAACATCTGCATGCAGACAAATTGCAGTTGCACTCTTCTCCTGCCCTCCACACACACTCTTGATCTTCCTCTCTCCATTTTCTATGCTATATCACATTTTTTCTTCCCTAACTTTGACAAGATAGCACTTTACAACTTCATCCCAAATATTATCTTAGATAGTGCAATAACTCAATGCAAAAGTCCTGACGGAAAATCTATGATCATATAAATACAGTACAGTTCAATTGACTCCAAATAAAACACACACAGAGACAGAGGATCAAGTTGTTGACTGGAATATCTGAATACCTACTTATCTGAAAATATTCTGCAATAACTTCCACGACTAAATCCTTAACAACTTTTACTATTCCTCCGATTCAAACTTAAGAAAAGGACAACTCTTTGTTCTCACTCTGCTTTTGTCATTTATTATGCGATGAATATTCTTCTGGAGAACTTTATTGTTTTTCTAGTACAATAAAGTCATTCCCCACCAGAGTACCACACAACACCACAGGAATTATAATTCTTAACTCATGCCACAGTTCACTAAGACTAACCAAATCAGTTAGCCACAATTTTATATCGTGTCGTGTCAACAAAAGGCGTATCCTTCCTTTTTTACTTCCAAACTTGTCCACGCAACCAACTCGATTGTAAAGATGTCCTACCCTGATTTCATTACTTATTCTGTACTTTTTGGCCATATAGTTCCGTCGAATACCCTCCGATTTACGATAGACAACTTTTTTTACAATAACAATCTACTTAAGTACACAAAAGCATAAATCGAATTGAAAAGCAGAACAACACTTTCTTTTGATATCCCAATTCATCTCACAAAGAGAAATCTTTAATGTGGTCCTATTTACTTGGCTAAACTGGATTCAAAACAACTGGATTTGATTGGCTGGTTGATTAACACTATGAACTTTATGAAAAGCAAACGGGCTCACTTTTTTACTCTCCCTACACCGTTTTCCTGTTATCACTTAAGTATTCCCGGTCAAACCGGAGCAGAAAACGAGGGCGTTGTCCTCTATCCAGCTTTTACAAAACGTAAGATTAGAATACTTACATACTACATGACAGCATGTTCCTCGCATCCTCCTCTTTTCAGTTTTAATAGCAACTTTGACAATGGGAAATGGTGACACTGACATTGTCACCTTATTACCAATTACCAGCAAGGAAAAGGTAAGAACCAAAGGACAGAACATGAGAAAACACACTACGTGACAAATGATTTAATCGCAACAGTCACTTTCCTAGGAGATATCATTTAGCCCGATACTGTTACCATTACAATGTCTAAACCAAGATGTAGTTAGCCATATTATATATTGCGAGAAAAAGAAGAACCTATAAAGACTGTAATTAATATTAATGTAAAAGTTTAACAATTCAGCATAGACGTTAAAAAATATGCGTATTACAAGATTGTGGTCATTGTTAACGTAATTTCGACCTCAATAACTGCACACCATATTTTTGAAATCATTTTCAAAATAAAAGCAAAATTTTCAGTCTTTTATTGTATAACTCTGTTATGGAAGTGTTAGTTTGCTTATTGTTTTGCTAAGACTTAAGGGAGTTTTTATTGTATAGTACATATAAATATATGGCTAATCTTTAAGAATACCTTCTTTAGTTTAGTTAAGTGCAGATATTAATGACCAAGTTTCGTGTGCAAGTATTAGAAAATGGAATTGGTATGAATATTGAAAGGAGAATGGTGAATAGTGGAGTGGAGTCGATTGGAGTTGAGAATTGGGTCTGGGAATGAGAAATGTTCGAGTTGTTCTGTGGCGTATCTCACAGATGAAAGTTGTGAAGTAAGCGAAGGAAGGATCGGATTTCATGTCCTGTCAATATCAAAAGTACATAAGGGAAACCGCAAAGAAGAAAATAAGTTATGTGATCCGCGTAATGCAATGAGCAGGTAAAGAAAGAAAGGGGATGGAATCGTCTTGTCTTGTTGACTTGACTTGAGTCCATGACAGGACAGACTGCATCCGATTGAAACAAACTCTTCTACACAATGCAATGTTACAATGCACACCAAGGATCAGATCACTTAAGCTAAGCTCACTCAAGTCAAACCAAACGAAACCAAGTGATGGAATTATGTTCAAGAACAAACGCACAGAGAGATGCACAAGATTTATCAGCAATATGCAGGAAAAACGTCGGAAAGTTGTTTGCTTGTTTTTCTAACGACAAGACCAACCACTCCGAGTCAGTCACTTCAACTTCAGATATAATACATATCTATACTAGTACATGCTACAACTACACATAATATTCTATGTGCCTGCTGCATAAATATTTGTAGCCAGCATATTCTGCTAATTAGTATGCACATGAGGAATGGATAAGAAATCTCGGGTGAGAAAAAACGATATTTAATTCCGCTTTTATTCACTTGGTTTTTTGGAGAAAAGAAAATGAATCGACGGCAGTACTCAAACTGGAATATCCCCGTCCTCCCTCCCCTTTGCTAATGTAAGCTAATTCCCCTATGCTCTAGTACACTATATAAAAGTGTATTCATTTGTGTACCTACAGTACATTGATAGGGCAATAGTGGACTTAAGAAGTATATTAGGTAACAGTATTAGTGGAGCATTAAGCGTCCATTGTCTTCCCTGACGACCTTAAATCAAGTGAAGTGTGGAATTCTTTCTGACACTAAATACACGAAAATGTGAGTAGAAAAGGCGCATGGAAGCTTATAGTAAGTAAGCTTTCATTTCGTTACCTTCTGATTCTTCGGTCTGATTAGTGAACAAAGATTCCATTAGTTTGTTTTACTTATCTCCTCAGGATATATTTGTTATATATTTTAGTGGGGAAGTTAATTCTCCTAGCAGATAGGAAATATTCGTAATAACTACTACGCAAAAGGTTGGCTGTTAGAAGGAGAGCATCATATGCTGATTACTGGACTTGACTGGACATTTTCCTCCGTGTAAATGTGAATCAACTCGTTGTCTCGCCTCGGGTTTCACTAATGAGACTAATGGCCATTCGCTTGTCCAGGACGAAACCCAATTACAAAGCGTATATTTTTCTACTTAACAAATAAACAGAAAACATAAGGCTGCTCTTCTGTCTGCGTTTCATTTGCTGGCGAGAGCGTGACGTGACGCGGGCAACTTTTCCAAAGGTTTCCTTTATGATTACTTCTTAAACGAATTTATTTTTCGTCTACTGCCTTCTCACTTAAGACGATTAGCATACTCCGTTGACCATTCAGCACAGGTAAGTCTGCTTAATTACAGTCATTCCACCGATATCCCTCCATTACTGCTATGCAAGTAGGGAAATCAATAAAGGGGTGTCTCGACAAAAACTGAGACACTATAATATTTTCTTAGGCTAACGGGATTGAATTCTCTTGGAAATTGTTCCGATCAAGCCTATTATTTACTTATTTACTACACATGCATTATGTACAGTGCTTTATTCTTTCATTGTCAAGTTTGACCTGACCCTTCGCTCAGGCCTTGTCAAAGTCTAGGGATAGGCAATAGTAACTCGATATGGTTACAATTGGTCGTAAAATTTTATAGCGGGGAAGGAATCATTGATTAGGTTCACTTTACTTACTGCATAAGTAGATCGTACAGACTTAGGTGAGGTAAGCTATTAACGAAATATTAAACCTTAATGCCTACGAGCATTGAGCAACAAATTACTTGAGTACACTTAACGATTATTGTAGCCAGGACCTAGGAGATCCTACTTTGTCAGAGTGTAAACTTGAATTTAATTTTATGTCTTTCCACTATGACTGCCACGAAGCTAACATGAGCTAACATAGTTTTCACCTCCTCTTAACCGAAGCTCACTAAATAAAACACGACACGAATATATCGACATATCGGAATACAATAGACTGTAAACCACAAACACACGGAGAAACTAAAAACATCATTCCGCACTTTAACTTCGCCTTGGCATAGCTTCACCTTTACATCACCTTAGTTTAACCTGTTCGTTACTCATGTTGTTTATATTTATACATTTCTCACAATAGCTATGTCTTTGGTGCTCAAGACCAAGGAATTCTCGTCTCCTATCCAAATTCTTGGCAATTGACGCAACACGACTCTTTCATTTCAAAACCCCATTACAATCACATCATATCACATCAAAGATTTAAATCCGAAAAGCAAACTAACTTGATTTGTATGTGCTACTATGTACCTTTAGATAGATTTCTTGGCTACGTTTTATAGTTCCTGTGTTATTCCTGACCTGACCCGTGCTCTATTTGCATTTCTATTCTTTTGTATCCCTAAAGATTTACCTGTATTGATGCTCAAGCTTTAATAGACTAGTATACTGTGCTAGTATTTACTCTGTCCATATTTACTCATGACAATGCGCTTTACAAAATTTCCCATAAAGAAATACACAGAAAATCTTATCTTTTATGTAGTCCCTCAATAGTAGGCTAATCCCTTACATGACACTACATGTGTGTATCTCTTTGTATTTATCTATGCTTATAGTAGCGTGAAGGAAATCAAAGTATTCTTTGTAGTCTCTGTATTGCCTTTTTCAGTATTTTTGTATTTCCCGAAGAAAGGGTTTGTGATCTGTTTGTGTAGTATCAAAGTGGCATGGACATGAAAATACTTTGTACAAATACAGAAACCTTGCGCTTGAAGTTGAATTGAAATGTTAGCACTTGACTGAATGTAACTCTTTATTCGTATTTGTGTGCCATGTCAAGGAACAGCAAGCCATAGACTGTGGCTTCCACTAAATACAAATACAAACACTAGAAAATACAATGCTTAGGATAGTCACACATAGATTTCGATGCCCAGAGGTATCCTGCCTAATGCTAACTACTAGTATATATGTAAATAATACGCGTTCGGGCACAACTATACTAATTTTCTGCTTTAGTTTACTTCTGGCATGTTGAGGAATGTGAGTGAGTTCATAGGAGTTGCGTTCGTTATGTTTTCTGAATACCTGAACTATCCACATGTGTACATAGACACACAAATGTGTATGCATTTAAGTTTCTGTGTAAATACTCTGGAATTCGTACAATTCCTTCTCAGTTCCCTTTATGTCTGTGTTATATACTATTTCATTGTAATTTCTCAAGGTATGCAGCTATTTGTTTACACAGAAATATTTTCTATCTTTAAGTGAAATCGGACACTTTGTCTTTGTTATTAGTATCTCTTTCTGCTTCATATTTGTCAGCTGGGGGAATTCACGGGGAATTCTTTCTTTTGTTTCACATTGGGAAATATATGTCCTATCTGATTGGGTTATGACGTAAACCATATTCCAAACACATGACCACATCAAGCAACTCCCAAATTATTATCTAAGCTTAGAGTGGTTGACAAATGCTCTAAACTTAACAGTCCACGCACTATTTATGTAAGTATGAAATTTCAGTCTTGTAAATTGTTTGTAGAACACAAGTTAGACGCTTATCGGCATCTGCATCTTGTCCGGAGTTGTAAATCTTGGCGAACACAGTCACCATTAAAGAATGACTATGAAAATTTTCATTTTCTATGCACAATGCAACGACAGTGTCTTTCTTTAAGGTACCATATAATTACAGGCGACTTCTGCCACACCTTCCACATCTTCATCCACAAGATAAAGAAAAAACTACATGAGGCATTTCACATTTCAATGGCATTCATTCGCACAAATGTAAACTCTATATCATGTATTCCTAGCTCGAATCATGAAGCTACCTTCTTCGTGTAGCTATCAAAATACGAGCATGTTGATCGAAACCAATAAGACACATTGTACTCGGTATACCCTTTATTTTAGTATTAAGTTGACCGTGTAGTTATTATCTGTATTTTCAACTGATGTGATTAGGCAGGAGAAGAGCACAATGGAAAACGTTCAACTTTCAATAGAGTCCAAACTACTTGACTTTATCCGATGCTTAAATAATATTTTTCCCCACTAACTTCTTGCTGTGCCTCTGACGAAAGATCCTCCTACGATTAGATTGAGCAAGAGTCGAGGCCTAACTCACTGGCTCACCTGTTTAGAGCATTGTATTGTGATATAAAATAATAAAAGAATTTTTTAACCATCCCCAGCCACAAATAATAGAGGTGGCTAAGGGAATACAATAGAGTCTTTATTAAAAAGCTTGACTTGCTTACGCAAGATATACACGTAATATTATTAGGAATATTACACATAAGTACACTTATGTCAGACAAGTGCACATATAGAACTATGGATTATTACTTTATCTCTAGAAAGGTATAGGCAAAGTTAAAAAAGTAACCGAGCCAAATAAAAGAAACCGAAGGTGGTAAACAGTCAACTACTAGTAAATTGTTGATCTTTAATCTGTTTAGGTAAGATATGGTGCATATCCACGTAGGCTAAGGTTAAGATAAGACAAATGTACAGACAAATACGTTCCAGTCTTTCCTGATGAACTACACAGATCGGTTTCCAGATAATTTCCTTCTTTTTTTCTAATTCTACCTCTGTGATTTTTGGGCGGGTCGTAAAACAGCAAAAAAGTTACTACCATTTATAATACTTAATACAAATACCATACACACCATTTCAATGTACATGAAGCATGAACTTAAGCACAGTCCACACAGGAACATTTGTTAATTCGTTTTACGTAGCTCATTTGCAAGTTTAATTTTCATTGTTTTAACAAAATAAATAAACTTGAACTGTACACTACAGTTTTATAGTTCACAATTTTAATGTACATTGTCAACCTGGAGTTCTGTAGCGTCCGGAAATAATATTTACCTTTTGACTGGCTTTAGCTATCAGCAGGGAGTTGTCCACTCGGCTTGTCTCCGTAGTGTCTTGTCCGGAATGACTAGAAAAGTCGGCCTGCCCTGCAAAAGCCCCACAAATTATCTACAGTACAACTACAGACAGATAGTTACCTTTGCGACAAATAGGAACCCCATGGGAAGTTTATTAGGTACACAGTACTTAGACACAGTGGACAAGAAAAGACAGAGCAAACTTACAATCTCTGTCCAACTCTGGATGCAAAAGCTACAAATCTTGGGGATATGTGATCGAAAATAATGAACTGTAGTAACATAGTTGGAAAAGAGACACTGTTGGAAAGTAAATGTTCCGACTGCTACTCTTCCCATTTTATTATTTCTCTGATTGTGATTACATGTCGAGGGAGAGGGCAGCCCGCTGTTAAATGACGAAAATTCCCTACTTGACAATGTGGACAAGCAGGACCTGACTGATCATCCTCAAGTCTCACTGCGTTATATTCACTGAATTACATGCTAACTGTGAAAATCAGACGGGCATACACAAACTGTACAATCCCACAATGTTAGCTTTTCCTCCTCGTAAGTATGCAATAGCAATTTCTTCCAATGTAATCACCCGTACTATTGCAATACGCAGTCCGTTAAAGCTTCTTCTTTATGTATTATTATCATTGTTTTGTCATTTCAACTGCGAAAGCAACTTGACTAATAAATAAGAACTCCTGCGATTTACTCTGCTCGAATAAATTTTATGCCTACTCAAACAAGAACACTTCAGCATGTTCTTGACTAACACGACAAGCTACTAATGCCAATTTATGGGACGACCACACAAATGACCTAAATACTTTTGAATCTTTTCAACTTTTCTTTCAGTGTCTACAAAACCCTAAATATTCAGGACGCTTTTCATGAAAAATTCTACAAATTCAAAAATCGCAACTTAAGAGTTTAACAGATCCGCTATTTTCCCTCTATCCTTCATTGTGATAAAAAATAATTTCTAACTATAACGAAACTTTACAAGTCAAGTAAAATAACATTGCATTTTTGAATTTTAATGTGAATCTGAAACTGAATATTTATTAGTAGCCATTCCTAGTATCTGGAGCTAATTGTACGCCAGCATTTTAGCGCCTACTGTGTCTTATGTTGTTCTTACAGGTTATTTTGGAAAACGAGAACTGGTTGCAGCTGCACGTATTTTCTTTTGAAAAGGGCCATTTCCATTTTGGAGAGTAATCCTCTGAACGTGAGAGGGGGCAATGATAGGTATCAATCAAAAGTCTCATTCCGTCCCTCTTCTCTGCACTTGGCTAGGGAAAAAATAAATCGTGCAAATAAATAAGACCCTTGGTTTGCATTAGCTACCATTAGAAGGTAGCTATAGGATGTGGCAGATGATAAGTGTGCGCTAGAACTACACAGAAGAGAAATGGAGATGAAGAAATGTAAATTCACATCGAATTTCGTATTTGATAGTTTGGCACGGCTTGGTCGGTGCTTGGCATGTGTTTTATATGATGTGATGTCAGTAAAAGATTTTTTGTGCAGTCTCGGGTTAGTTATGGAAGTGGTGTGTACTTAGTTTAGTGATATGTGAAGTGCAGCATTACATTTGTATTACTTACTCCATACGTAGTGTGCTGGTGATGAGTTGTATGTATGCATTTGTATTGCTATTAAGTATGAGGCTAAAAATCTAAATGACAATTTGCATTGAGAAATTGACGGCAGTAGTTCAGTGCACTATCTGCCGAGCATTGCATACATACTTGGGACTGAGATTTGGATTGTAAAGTAGTCCGTCTAAAAGTGTCTGTTCCGTATAGGAAGGGAGAAGAAATTCAAATCCACCAGTGAAAAATGACAGCACGTGCATCCTTAAGCCTTTCATGACAGTTTCTCGTGTATATTTATAGTACAGATGCTATTCACACGTTAGACGCACACCGAATTCAACTCACTTGGCTTTGGCTTCACTCAACTACAGTTCCGTGAGGATATCGTTACAGTTAAGTCCTGCTTGTATTCTGTGCATGTAAAAGATTAGTAGGACAGGACAAGAGAACATAACACAATACAAGACACGCAGACTTGTTACTGATACATCCAACTTTACACTAACTCAACACTTTCTTTTTACTAGCACAGATAACCAACTCAAAATACTGCTCCACGCTCAACAACCAAATCCTCAACTGCTAACCTATCAAATATAATAACATTTTGCAAAATCAATGACGCAATTACATTCAAGATATTACATCGATTATATATTCAATCTACTCTACTTATCAGTACAATCTTTAAAAGAGCATTGAAACAATCACAATCAATACAATATACTTCCAGGAATGGAATCTCAAACCAAAATAAACTTTTTGCAATTCGCTTTAAATATTGATTTGATCCTTAGTAGTAAAAATTCTTGTAAAAATATAAAACTTACTTAATCATTGTCAGTAGATTTATCTAATCCATGTGACTAATATCTATGCTAATATTAGTAAATATTGATAAACATAAAAAGTACATCAACTTAATGTTGGTATAAAGTTTAATTATGAATCTAATGGTCGATAAAGTCTTAAATGGCTAAGTAATGTATAAAGTGATAGAGATAAGGGAAGTAGAGAAGATACGGCTAGGCCATTGTGTGTTAGATAAAGCTGGATGGCTAGAGTTGAATGGGGTAGTTTGTAGGTAAATTTCTTTGGCTTGGTACTCATGTCAATTGACATCTCATTTAGATGAGCACGTAATAATGTAGAGCGTAATCTAATGTAAAGTAATCTAATGAAGTGTAATGTAATGTGTCTTGTCTATCTAGCCCTTCTTCAGCTCCTTCATTCAATGGAACAATGTGTGTAGCGATATAGGATGATGTGTTATGTTCTGTTCATGCTAATCACTCATTCGCTCGCTTACTCTTTACAGGCATGTTATTGTGTGTGATGTAGTATACGAAGGTGCCTGATACATAATAACTACATATTACACTGTATAGGATTATTGCTCTACATGTTTGTGGTCTGCTGAGTGAAGTTGCTTCGTGTGGGAAGCATACATGGCTCCAATTACATTGAATGACTCCATTCTCTCACTGACTAAGTCAGTCTGCGTCTAGTCAACTCCTTTTTTACTAACTTTTATACTGGAACACTAAATGAACCAGTTTAGATTACCAAATCAGTTATTACCAATTCTATTGCGGCTTAATATGCCAAGACTACTTCACCAACTCTCTCCATGGACCACGCAACGGATTTTTAGACAAACATAATAATCTCTAAGTGTATCACATTTGCATATTGCATATGTACGTTTACGCATCTCTTGTAGTAAATACATTAGTGAGATCATCAAGACAATCTTCGTGAGTGTAAGAGAGGTATACATTTTGTCATTGTCGCATGTACTTGGCTACTTATTGTGTACTTACTTATTTAGGTAGCTTATCTGACTTAAGATAAATGTTCGTGTAAAAACAACTTTTAGCACAGAATTAACATTTTTACAAGTAGTACACACATTTTTGTGGAATCCTCATTTTACATCAGGACAGTTTTCAATTTGCCGTTTGCACAATACATTCTATGCTATATATATAAAATTGTTGTGTTAAGTAGCTATAGTTGGTATAGTTGAGATAAATGGCTAAGAGAGTAAGTGTGCAGTTGATAGGAAGGGACTCGGTTCAAGTTAATTCATTTGAATTTGTAGATCTTAGGAGATGATGTCTCTCTCAAGTCAAATCAATTCTGATCTCTTCCCGTCTTGTCTAGACGAGTTGAGTGTACGTTCGGATGATGTATAGCTGAGTTTTGGATTGCATTGCTCTGTAGTAGTTTAATGCATAATTTATCTGTAGAGTGAGGCTGTACACACAGGTCTGGTAATTCAAAGACACATGCATATTATATTCCTGCCACTATATCACACACATACGTAGAAGCAGTCATTCCATAAGTACACTACGATGGCATATCGCGACAAATGAAATTTGTCAACGAGATTTATGCCGGCAGTGTCACATAATGCGTAATATCATACATACTACAAATTGTTATAAGTTTATCCTGTCTAGTCCTGTCCTCTCTGTCTATTTGGTATGCACTCATGTGAATTTTGATGAAAATAAAATGTTAACTAGAATTTCCTCTATTCTTATTGTGGGTATTAAAGCTTTGGACACGCACAATTCTCGAGTAGTATTAGCATAGAAAATGTGGTTTAGTAGTTATATCATTTTGGCATGCTCATTTAGACTCTAAGTTATAAATGGGAGTTGTATGCATATTATTTATATTGTTTTTCTCTTGATATTCTTAAGGCGACTCTCGTGTTAACTTTTAATGTAATTGAATTATAAGATGAGATATGCGATAGTGTGATGTGACTGTGAATCTTATGGCGTGCCATGACATTACGACCATTATCAGTCCGGAGAGCTTCGTTCTTGACTTGTTCATGGTATCTCTTGGTTTTCTCACATTTTACTGGAATTGTGTGTAGCCAACGTAGTTGTGCATGCAAAGAAATAATTTGCACACATGCCAGGGAAGAGCAGATGAGGATTGCCAAACCCGAAACGACTTTAGTCGACGGCAAATAAAACGGCAGTCCATTAAGACTGCAGTAGAGACAGACATGACATTATATTAAAGTCCTCACTCACTGAATTAAATTATTCCAAACCATAATCATAAGTAGGAGCAGATGTGTTGATATTATAGTGCTATGAATAATTTCGCAATGTTTTTTCTCATTTTACTATTTGCCTTTGCTTTCCTTTCTCTGTCTAGTGACAATTGGACGGATTAGATTAGTCTTGACTCAACTACCAATGGAGTAGATTTGCATAATGTTTCATCTCATCCAATTACCATAATTTTAATCTTCGTGGATTGCTTTAGATATTCGTAGTAATCTTCCTAATTGTGAATGATGTGTTATTTAATTTGTAATAGAGTCTACAGTGAGTCTTGGACAATAGTTAGCAACTGTCTCTGAAATAGTATTTATCAACAGAGAGAGGGAAATGCATATCATTATTATTTTTAAGATGTCAAAATGATGGTAAGCAAATGCACACTCATGAAGGAGCAGGTCTGATTCTAATATGAATTATTTTCCTTTGCTTTAGTTGATGGTTAATGCTATGCTGCTCCAAAAAAGAAGTGACAGAGCATGTGAGATGAAGAATTTCAAAGTAAATAAACAGAGCTGAAGGTTTCCCGTCAGAACCGTCAAGGGAGATGAGATGAGAGGCCCTCCCACATAACAAAATTATCATATCGTCCCATATCCTATCATATCATCTCATAATGTGATATCTCAAAGAGACTCCATTCCATGAATAATTCTGTCACACTTTAATCTACAATTCCTTAAGCACGTCAAACTCCACATCCGTATTCTGGCCACTCTTTTACGTTTTATACACTTTCCCTTAGCAATTCCTGTTTATTATTCTAAGTGAGCATATTAATATTTCTTATATTCATATCTACTCAAGTTTCAACACAAATTCTTAATGCGTAACAGAGAAATTTTCTTTTTATCTTTATTACTCTCTCCTACAGTTACCAACTCCTCCATTTTTATACACATCATATTTTTCGAGGCTACATATTTTGATTAACATTTCACTCTTGATTACACAGACATATATAATGTTGTTACGAACGCACTTGAAATAACAGTTTTCTTTGACACTAGCTTCACCATGTAATTTATGTACATCATTCTTCAAACGCACTCCTACATTACAGATATAATATAAGCAGTTATATCGGACAAATGGCTAACACGATAAAATCGTTCTACAAAAGTCGACTTTTTGGGGATTGATAGCATATAATTTGAAATATTATATTGGTTAGTAGATGGTATAAAGAAGTTTGGAAAATATTACTAATCAATTAATCATTATTGAAGAGATTGATAATAATTTAAACATCTAAACCTGATTTCAGAATTTTCATTTGTCTGGATAAATAACTATATTATGCAGATTAATTAAGTATACCAAAATCAGTATTCTAAAATAAACTTGAGTAACTGTTGATGTTGTCGATTACGCTAGGTAGACTTAGGGTAAAATCTTAGATTTATCATGTTGTAAATTTATAAATGTAGCAACCTAGAATTGTCCTTAAGGTTGAATTGCTAGGTTAAGTTAGAAAT
>JABASH010001259.1:0-27985 GCA_019776445.1 Tomocerus maximus | reverse complement strand
ATTCGGCTCTTTTGAGTTTCGACATTTGTTTGTTGTCAATGGTAAAATCAGAATTTATTTATCAGATTTTAATTCGAAATGAGATAGCATGTTATGCTTAGGAGCGGCTCAAATATTTTATTGAGTATTCAAAATACCGTGGAGTAGTCCTTAGTGATCACTATTATCATCTATTATGTTATAACTGTTGTATCCTGTTTATCACCAAAATTTCAGGGTATTGGAAATCCGAGAATGAGAATGTCAAACATCGAATTCGAGTTAGGTCGACCTAATGAAACAGAAGTCTTTCTTATACCATACCCATACCTACTGAATATTACATGTACATAATAGCTATATAATATTATAGTTTAAGCTGATCTATTCAATTTTTAATGTAGTACAGTTCAATCAATTACTATGATGTCAATGAGTACTTACTACTTAGTATACAGTAATTGAATCTAATACTCACTCACTGAAGATATACCACCCAAAATCTCAGAAAGTACTAATAAGCAATCACTGCAGACGTCACTAAGCATCAGATCAGCCGGAGTCAGGAGCCGAATCTACTGCTAGTACTTCTAATCTAACGCGACTAAATAGTTAACATTGCCGTTCTAAAATGTAGGTATATCTGAAAAATCGTGAAAATATTCCTAACCATAATGGTACTTAGACTTAGAGTATACTTACGACACGACTCTCTCGCTATTATAATTACTGCAATTTGAAATGTAATTAGTTAATAGCCATGTGTATGTAAGTATACATGGCCCTAAAATTGAAATCGCTAGTTTATGTATATCAGCCAGCTCATTTTAATGATCATTCATGCTAAAGCCTATAATCATAATAATTTATTCCTTGAATTTCGGGGGGAGCGTTTGCCCCCGATATATCAATACGGCCTTTTTGGCTGTAATAGGTAGTAATAATAAGTATCTAATCTAATGAATTTGTATATATATATAGCACCAATACCAATTACCAATTAATGCTGTAAAAGTACTGAATACACGACATGAGACAAGTATATAAAAACGTAAAGTTTGTAAACTTGTCATTAATTATGAGTATTTTATTATTAGTACTGCACTTCCTATATAATGGAGACAAAATGCAAAGCTCCAGCCAGCTTTATAGAGGTAGATACTATTACTAGTATTACTACAAGACAAAACAGACTCATAAAATAAATCACACGAAAAACCTTCACTTACTTACTTGGACATAAAAATTCTTATAAGATAATTATGTATGTGACTGTGTATACATAAGAATAGTATGGTATGATGGTGTTGCGCAAAGGTTTAATAAAAGAGTACCAGTACCATATAGTCGTAAAAGATTTGTACAAATTATCTGTTCAATATTTTCATTAATTAATTATCCAATTGTTTTTTACAGAACTGTGAGACAAAGTCCGGACAATCTACTTTTACAGAGGTAAACTGTTTAAAATACCAATAGCTATTAGGCAATAACTGCAATACAAATGCAAGGGAAACGCTAAAAAGTTGTTACCTACGCCTACACATTTATTTTATTACACTGCCAAAGACGATAATAAATGTATGTAACGCAAAAGATATCTATTCCTCTTCTGGTTCTATAGGCAAACGTTCCCAGCTACATATCCCCGTGATTGCCTTTTGAACAGAATTGAGCGAAACAAATTCAGGTCGGGCTCCGAGGATCGGATTCCAGTTTCAATTTCCGATTATCTGGAAGTCCACATAAACGAAAATTGAGGTAAGTTGTATTTGTGAGGAATAATATTACACTTGAATCTTTGTATTTGTTCTACTGGTTCTACTTCTACTATCCTACAGACAGACAGCTTCTGGTCGAAGAAAAGTATAAAAATCGATCTGTCCCTATCCTTGGCTGGGCAAAGGTAAATGCTAAATGCCAAAGAGTTATTTGATAATGCATTTTGTTTGTCTCTGTTGCTTACAGATCACCTGAAGTGGAGCTGAGTAACAAATCAATAGCATTATAATGTCCTCACGAGTGCTTATGGGACGGGGTAACCCTATCGGTCACCTTGATAGAGTTATGGCGATTAAAGCTGCAACATCATGGATTAGTTCAACTCCGGCCCCTAGTTCAAGTTTGGCTTCTGCCTCTCTGACATCCCTTAATAAAATCTTCCAGCACAACCAACGCTCTTTCTCACAATCTTCTGTCATGGTAAGCGAACAACTCACAAAAAATCATTTGATAAAATATCTATATGCATTTGCACTTTTATTAAAGACTTCTGTCTTATCTTACTTTTGCTATGTTCACAGAGAACATAATATTTGAGAGAGTCCTGGCTAGAGATAAATATTTGCTGACTCTGTCTGTCTATACTCTGTAATGATCTGTATGCTTAATATGTATATAGACATTTTATGTCATATCTTGTAGATTTATGTACATAAAGTGTGCATTCACTTATATATGACGGTACATGATACGAGAATATTTTTTACTTTCGTAAGGTACCTATACAAATAGAATGGAGAATTAATGCTGTCGACCCCCACAATATTGTAGTATATGTAGCAAGTATTTGTCCTTGTCCTGCTAGGATTTGTATAATAACTTGTCAATTAAAATGTAAATTGTATAGCTATTACCCTTGAATTTATGTAGCTTTTCGTTTAATTTCTTTTTACCACAGGAATTAGTCAATTTTTAGTTATAATATAGAGTCATTCCTCTATCATTTTGTATCATCTTTGCTGTGTATAAGGTCCCTCGCCCTCAGCTGTATACATTCATTGTAGTACACAAATTAGTCTTCTCAAGAGTGAATTGTAGATTCGGTGGTTCTCTATCTTCTATCCAACTGTTTCTATATAGGTATATTGCTAGATTGTTGAGTAATCTGAACCAGATAGATAGAGAGGAGAGAAACAGAGTGAATTCGCCAGTCAAGCCATTCGGATTTGAGGTGGATAAGAAAGAACGTCTGAACATTTTATTTGCCCTGCTTCATTTCATTCACCGTTTCATCATTCGCTCTGATGTAACTTTTTTGCATATTATTCTATGCAAAATCAAATACATCTTCTGTTGTGTTAGGAACTTAAACTTGGTCTTATTTTTTTACCTGTTTCCGTCAATGGTGGATTTGAAAATCATTTGGTAGATTCTTCCGGGTGTGTTTTTCATATAAAAATCGGAGATATTCACCCAATACTTGATTCCTGAGCAGGGCAAGAGGACCGCAGTAGTTGTAGTTCTATAAATAGAATTTCGAGGTTTTCTTGATTCGCGAGTAAGCAGTAAGGAAGCATGGTAAGTTCATTGTTTATAGTACTGTATAAGCAACGTATTGGCTTTTCTTCTAACTAAAGTACATAGAATAATTCTATTGGTCTTTATAAATTTTACTGACTTTTCAATTATGATTTTGATATTAGGGTGAGCAGTTTAGATTGGAGCAAGACACCTTTGGGGAACTCAAAGTCCCGGCGGATAAGTATTATGGGGCTCAAACATTGCGATCCGTCATGAACTTCCCTATTGGTGGTAAACCAGAGAGAATGCCGGTATGTAAAATATTTTCGCTGGTTGTGATCAAATATTTGTTTTGTATTTCATAAAGTAAAAGATTATTTTGATATTGATTATATATATAGCTCCCGGTTGTAAAAGCAATGGGGGTTTTGAAAAAAGCGTCTGCTATAGTCAATAAAGAATTCGGGCTGGATCCCAAGGTTGCAGATGCTATTTGTAAAGCCGCCGATGAGGTACATATATGATTGGACAGTATGAACTGTAAGAAAATTGCAAATATTTTACATTATGACTATTCCTAATGTTATTTTTCTGCAATATAGGTTATTAGTGGAAAACTATATGAAGACCATTTTCCGTTAGTAATTTGGCAGACAGGGTCTGGAACTCAGACCAACATGAATACAAATGAAGTAATTTCCAATCGTGCAATTGAAATCTTAGGAGGGAAACTTGGTTCCAAAAATCCAGTACATCCTAATGACCACGTCAATAAAAGCCAGGTAAAAAAGGATTTTAACCATTAGATACTTTTCTTATAATTGGGATGTACAATGAATGTTTTTAAATCAAATTATTCTTTATATTATTGTAGAGCTCAAACGACACTTTCCCCACAGCAATGCATATCGCTGTCGGAGTAGAATTAAGTCAGACACTTGTTCCGAACTTAAGACTCTTGCGTGATGCTCTCAATAGAAAGGCTTCTGAATTCCAGAGCATTATCAAAATTGGAAGAACTCACACACAGGTAAAAACAAACATACAATTCCCTTTTAAATTTTCTTAGTTCCCAGTTCGTTTTGAAGCAGCTCTGGTAAATTTTTAGGATGCTACTCCCCTAACACTGGGACAAGAATTTAGTGGATATGTACAGCAATTGACCTTTGCTCTCGAGCGAATTGATGCGACCTTGCCACGGCTTTACTTGTTGGCTGCCGGAGGTACAGCTGTCGGAACTGGTCTGAACACACGTATAGGATTCGATACTAAAGTGGCAGCGGAAGTTGCTAAGTTGACTGGTATTTATATATATTTAATTTTTCGTACATTTTAAAAGATATGAAATTGATATTTTAAAATGGACTTAAATAATATGTATTTATTTCTTAGGACTTCCATTTGTGACTTCGCCGAACAAATTTGAAGCTCTAGCATGCCACGATTCTCTTGTGGAAGTATCAGGAGCTCTAAATGTTTTAGCCTGTTCTATAATGAAGGTAACTTAAAATTATTTGGCCACTTAATCAATGGACATGTATAATTAATTATTACATAGTAATTTAATAATGTCTTTCTTGCAGATTGCTAACGATATCCGATTCCTCGCTTCTGGTCCTAGATGCGGATTAGGCGAACTTTCACTGCCAGAAAATGAACCTGGTTCATCTATTATGCCTGGAAAAGTCAATCCTACTCAATGTGAAGCCATTACAATGGTTGCGGCTCAGGTTATGGGAAATCATGTTGCTGTTACAGTAGGAGGCAGTAATGGACATTTCGAATTGAACGTCTTTAAGCCTATGATGGTTGCTAATGTTCTTAGGTAAGCACTTTTACAATTTCATTAGTTCTTCATTTCAATTTCAAATAAGCTCTGATTCTGAATTATGCATTTAAGTTATTCAAATGAATTAATTTCATTCCAGGTCCATCCGTTTGCTTGGGGACAGTTGCAAAGCTTTCACCACCAACTGTGTTGATGGAATAGTTGCTAATACTGATAGAATTGATAAATTATTGCACGAGTCCCTCATGCTGGTCACCGCTCTGAATCCTCACATCGGCTATGACAAGGTAAGAAGTTTTCATCATATATACGCTATAATAATTTTTTGTTTTTGAAGTCTATTATAAATGATATAAATTGATAATTAGGCTGCGAAAATTGCAAAGACAGCTCACAAAGAAGGGTCAACTCTTAAGAAAACTGCATTAAAATTGGGCTACCTTACTGAAGAGGAGTTTGACAAATGGGTTAGACCAGAGGACATGTTAGGACCAAAGTAATTTTTTGCTTAACGCTATATTTATTCACAGAAAGAAACATTATTGTTATCATTGTCAAAAAAATTCAGTAAATCATTCTACAGTTATGAAAACGAAATTGAAAAGTTCAAAATTGTTAACATGATTATGTATGATAATTAATGCATATAATATTTGTGACAGTCACTTTTAAATGGTCTGATGTAGTGCTGGTATTCATAAGAGCATTTAGTGATGCTAAATGTGCTTACATCTCTCATGATGAAATAAAAACATGGAAAAATAATTGTCCCATTATTCACTGGAAAATTCATTGAAATATTTATTGCGTCTATGCAAGAAATTAGTCATTGAACTGTTTGCTAATAGAAAACCCTATTGTTCAATCAACATATTATTGTTGATATTCCTCTAGTACGTCAATGAATGTCTTTATGCATATTAAACTAAAATAATTTCCACTTTTCCACTTCAGTTTCCTATACTTAGGTATAGTATCATAGTTCTTTACTATCCAATTTTTGACCTTGTCCTGTTGTACTGCAGATAAAAGCAACTACAATAACTAGAATCTAGCGACATAATTTTAATATGAAGCTTATGGTAATAATGGTATTAAAGAATATAACCGCAGAAAACAATGTGTCCCTATAACCGTCTTACATCATACAGAAGGATAACTTCGCATATAATTCCCTCTGTTTTAATGGGAAGAGAAGATAATTTATCAAGTTGATAATAGTCTTCTTAGAATTACTAATCGGAAATTTTTCTCACTTTCCTCAAAAACTATTTAATTGATACAAATTGTCATCCGTATAAAGAGTGTATACATAAGCATTCGCTGGGCAGTTGTATTACATCGATATCACACATCCAGAGTTATTACAATTTCTTTATTGAAAGTCTAAGCAAGCAAAACAGTCCTTAAAATTTAAAAATGATAGCAGAATTTTTAGTTTTAGCGACTACGCTATTTTTAATGTTGATGTTCACAACCCAAAGAAGACCTCCGAAATTTCCTCCTGGTAAGAAAATTACTCTTTTTTAAGTTGTACTGATTTGTACTAAAGTGGCTCTCGTACTTCTCTAAAAAAGTCCAAAATCACAAAGTTAACTTTTGGGAGCCTTTTTGTGAATTGATGGGCGAGTCAATTTACATAGGAGCTCAAGGGAGTGTTTAAGTGAGGCCGTTTCTGTCAAATAATTCTTCTGGTTTCCTAATTTTTTCATTATCGAATGAAGTTTTCTCCAGAGAAAGTT
The DNA here is from genome assembly GCA_019776445.1 of Tomocerus maximus. Lineage (NCBI taxonomy): Eukaryota > Metazoa > Arthropoda > Collembola > Entomobryomorpha > Tomoceridae > Tomocerus > Tomocerus maximus. The sequence continues at coordinate 21,232 of JABASH010001259.1, read as the reverse complement.
CAGTGCTTTAATTCCTCGACTTTTTGGAAACTGCATCTTGTAGTAGCAAGCACACCTGTATATATTTGTTGCAAAAAATTGGCTTATCAATTTACTTACACTTTTACAAATGAACTTTTTCAAACACCTCTGAAAGTTAGAGAAAGTTGGGCTATCAATGGTTTTGAATCGTATAGATTAAGAACATCCATAAAATTATATACAGTTTCCATTCTTCAAAGTGTGAAGTTTTTACTTATAATATGGGTAAAAGGCAAAGAAAGCTAGATTTATTGAGTCTTTCTTGTTACAGGACCAACAGGTATTCCGATATTAGGGTATTTGCCCTTTATGGGGAAAAAACCTCACATAAAACTGGGAGAACTAGGAAAAAAATATGGATCCATTTTCAGTCTTTTCTACGGCAATTATAAGTAAGTACGTTTCCATCTTTCATTTCATCAGCATCGCCTGATCGCCTCTATCGCTATATGAGATAGACAGTCAGATAATTTTGCTTTTGTTGTTTACAATTTATTCTTATTCCTATATATCTTTAATTAGCCATTCTTCAACTGAATTACTGTCATGCTTCGCTTCGCATATAAATACACATAAAAAGACAGACTATTGTTGTCGGTGGGGTGCCTTGAGAAGACAGTGACACAAAAAGCCACTGCATGCAAGCATGCAATTATAAGCGTAATTTTATTGTGTAACGTAACTGTAACGTAACTGTCGAAATGTGTTTAAAGGTAACTGGAAGCTGTATTTAACTAACTGTCAATCATTATAATATAACCACTACTGCTAATTTTCCTAAATAATTCATATGAAAGTGTTACTCGATGTGGTGTCCGATACCGGTATACGGTATATACCGACCCCTACGAAAGGGGAAATCACTCCTACAAGACTACTCCTAAAAGACGCCTATTTGCCCATCCTATTCCTAAGACCGACATTAACTAAATGTTTCTATTTATTTTAGTCTTCCATTATGCAAAATCTTTGAGTAACTCTGGGATTAAGAATTCCTATTTAATTGTCAACATCTTTATTACTTATTCGTAAACAGTCAAGCAAATTCAGCTGATATTTTATGACGAAGCTTAGCATTAACATTAGCTGTGGCGCTAGGATTCCTTTAGGAGTAAGACTTTGAAGTGACTCCCTCGTAGGAGTCCTTCCATCACTTCCATTTCCATGTAACCACTCTATATAAAATGTAAAATGAAGTAAAAATTAAACTGAGCATTTCAATTAACTGCATCGCATGCCAAGTCTAAGGGAGAGAGTGGCTTTAGCTTTAAGTTGAGACAATAATATTATTATGCTATACAGTTGTTCTACATTCTATCATATCATTTATCATTATGTTAAGTATCATATCATATTTATCATTATGCTTATGTCTCTGGGTCTGTTTTAGGGTCGTTGTATTAAATGATTTGCCAACAATTCGGGATGCATTTAAACGAGATGTCTTTGCCGGCCGTCCTAATCATTTACTGGCTATGCAATTATCTGCAGATGGTATATTATGATTCTACTATTTACTTAACTTTCTTAATGTCGCATTGTAAGTAGGTATTAATCTGTATTATTATGACATTTAGCATGCACGCCAATCCACATGTAAATAGTTCAAAGTTTATTGCCTGTGGTGAGATACGCGTATACATTTTTGTAGATTTGATTAGTCAGCCCAACATTTAAGTAAGCATTAAAATTTACTGAACGTGTTTGATTGACAGGAAGGCAGTAGATTGTACAGTACAGGAAATGACAATAATTTTACGGTGGACAGACGACTATAGTATAATTTACGATCTGTCAACAGTTATTATATATAGTAGTATGAATATAATATCATACAGCTATAGCTGAACTGAAACCTAGTACACTTCAGAAATATTTTTATATGTTAAAGTTATGAAAGTTTCTAACACTAGCAAGAGTGAAATACCCACTTTCATAATAATTTGTATATGCAAATTTCTATGTGCACAATATTTTAAACAGGAAATGCATAACCAAAATAGTTAGTGGGAGGAATTGATCGTGTATAGGAAGAATAAATGGAATTGATGTGTTTATGGTTTTACTTAATAGGTATTACATTTAATGACGGTGCCGCAGCATATGAACAGCGGAGATTTGCACTAAAAACTCTCCGGGACTTTGGCTTTGGAAAACAGTCGATGGAAAAGTCAATCCAAGAGGAAGTTCAATCTTTAATCGAACACTTGAAGTAAGATTTTAAGTGCTTGATATTTCCCTGTCGTAATAATCTTATCCATAATATGCGCATGTATGCGTATGGTTTATTATGAATGAATATGCTACAGGCTACAAGTGAGATAGATAGAGCATAAGAGAGATAAAGTTAATTACGTTGAATTTGTTGATGTGGTACAGGAAGGATTTAAACAAACCAGTGGAATTGAAGCATTCGTTCGGAATTTCTGTAATAAATGCTTTGTGGGCACTCTTAGCAGGTGAAAAATTTTCTCTGGAGGACACGCGTGCGAAGCAATTGTATCAAATATGCATCGAGTAAGTAAAAGTATATTGATGATGCATAATTCATTTATAACTACATTGATAACTTATACATAAAATCCTTTCATTTACAGAGGTTTCATAGATCCAGCAGTTGCTGGAAGTTTATGGTTTTTACCGTGGTTAGCTAAACTCATGCCGGATAAATCTGGCTACAATAGTGTTATTAAAGCTGTAGCTGGTCTTCGGAAGCTAATGCGAGAAGTTGTCGACCAACACAAGGAAACTTACATTGCTGGAGTGAATAGAGACTTCGTGGATGTTTATTTGTCTAAAATCAATGAGACGACGGATCCACAGTCCAGTTTCTATAAGGAAATCGGAGGTTTACCACACTTTTCTATTTTTAGCTTCAAAACTATGGGTTTTACAGGTTTTCTCAAAAACGAATAATCTTTTATTGTTTCAGAGCAAAACTTAATTCACGTTCTGATCGACTTGTTTACTGCTGGCTCGGACACTTTGAATTCATCCTTGAATTTTGCTATTCTATATCTTACAACGTATCCTAAGATTCTCAGAAATGTACAGGATGAAATTGACCATGTCATCGGTAGAAATCGCCTACCTAGTGCAGAAGACCGGAAAATGTGTGTAAATTATTGTTATTCTATATAACTCCGTGATTTCATGAATTTCAATTGCTGTAAACAAACTGACCATTATCAAAGATAATTCATAAATCCATATTGTGTTAGGGTCTGACTGTGATAATAATGTATTTGTTTACAGGATGCCATACACAGAAGCTGTCATCTCTGAGATTTTCAGATACTCTGCAATCGTTTGCGGCGCAATATTACACAGCACATTAGAAGATACAGAATTTCAAGGATATTTTCTTCCCAAAGGAACTATTGTAATGGGGAACCTATACAACGTCCACCATAACCAACAGTACTGGAAAGACCCAGAAACATTTCGCCCAGACAGATTTTTGTCAAAAGGGACTGACGGAAAATTAGTTTTCCAAAAAAACGAAGCTTTAGTGCCATTTTCAACTGGAAAGAGAATTTGCTTGGCTGAAAATATGGCACAGGTTGAATTATTCATTTTCTTTACTGGTCTTGTTCAGTATTTTGATTTTAGCGTGCATCCTTCTCATCCTTTGCCAACTTTAGAAGCTAATCCTGGTTTGGTATTGTCAACTCAAGATTTTAAGGTTGTGCTTACCGAGAGAGCATGAGAAAAAATATCCCATAATTTATGAACATTAATGTGAAATTAGTAAACTACTAATTTATCTGTATATCTTATGAATAGTCAATAAAACGCACAATTATAAAATTCGCTAATATACTGTTCAACAATAACAATAATTTAATACATATAGCTTAGTGCAAAGTATTAGTTCGGATCAATTAAGTTACTACATTTATCTGCATGAACATACATTATAGACTACTTTGAATTCGACTGAACGATATTAACAGAAGTCATAAACAAGGAGCATATTAGTTTTCTAATTTCTACCAAGTGTCGATTTCGTTTGTTTGGGCTGGAGATGAAGAATGAGTACTGGGCCTAGGGCTGTTTTGCCCTGAGGAAGACTGAACATTAGAATGAAGGGTGGTCATAGGATTGTTTTGCATCGGGACAACCTGAACATTAGGATTAGATGTGAACACATATTTCGAAATAAAATCATAACCATTAACGGCACTTGCAACTGGTATTGTTACAGTTGACGTTGCGTCACAATTGTTGTCTCTCTTTACGATACCCCATAAATAGTAACGCTGAGAATCCGCCAAGCAAATCACAGGTGATCCCGCATTTGTCTAATGACATAAATGAGAAAAGGAAGAATTTAGGACGTCTTTACTGTTGAATCTTGTGTTATTGTTAAATGAGTATCAGAAGTCATTCTTACCGCACAAACTTGTCCTGTTATGCAGAAGTTTGTACCAGGACCACCGCAGTTGGGACTTTGGGAAACTGTCACATCTGCATAAGTCAAATATGTCCGTGGTCTCCAAGATTCCATATTCTATTCGTAATAAAATTAATTACAACGGTAAATATCGTTACATAGTATACATAGGGAATTAACAATAACATTCATTAAAACGAATCTTACTGGAAGATGAGGCCAGTAAAGTACACGACAGTTGGTATTATGCTGCACGTACGAAGGCCCGATAGAACAAATAGGAAAGATATGCGGGTACAAATCGAAATCTACATTGGACGACAGTCTTAATAATGCAATGTTATTTTCCCCATTGGCAACATCAACATAATTTCCTTCAGCCACTGAATACAAATAATAGAAAAATTATTATTAAACAACCCAAGCAGTATGTACAATAAAATTAAAGTGTTCACCCCAACAAATTAACTCATTTTCGATTTAAAAAAATCTTACATGGATGAACTAATGCAGATGAGACGTAGATTTCCAACGACGGGAAATGACATTCAGGACTTTCAAACATACTCCAACCAAAGACAACCTTGACCGGCTGTCGATTTTGTGTTTCTTGATTATATTTGATGATACAGGAGGCTGGACAGATGACAATGCTCTCACTCAGTAATGTCGCTCCACATAGAAATTCGCCTCGTGATGACAAAACTACGGCCTGTATGTAGAAACAAAATAATTTTTATTGAAGATTTGTACACACAATGAATAAAGCAACAACAAAGACTTCATTACGCACAGTCCATGGGTATTGTCCGGGGGAAGTGTTACTCAATCTGGAAGGCTCAGCAATCGGACTGAAGCCACAAAATCTTCTTGCTACAAAAAGTCGCAAGTCACTTTCTGGCGTTTGCCCATGATAATTCAAAGACCTGGCTGTTTTGGTAGTAGAACCATCCGTATCACTCGTTTCTTTAGTCGACGAAAAAATCCATTCAGCTCCTTTCAGCTGGTCATTGTCTGTCCATTCGTGTTCATATCCTTCATCAGCTGAAATTGGCACTGAATCTTCAGAATTACTTTTAGAATTCTGTTGTTCTGCTTTCTTTTTAGTATCTAATTCAATGTGGTCAATAATTTTCTTTAAGTCGGCATCACTTGGCGCATTTTCTTGAATTGCTCTTGAAAACTTTGAAACATGGTTAGAATCTAAGTCTGACCCCATTACAGCACGGACAAGTCTGTTGGCAGAGTTCTCGTCAAGTCCTGAAATTTTAGCCATTGATTTAAGGCTTTGAAGTGTGACAGGATCCAAATTCGGCGTTGACAGTTTCGCCTTTCCTGCTTCATTCAACCGGTTTTCGTACGTAGTAAGAAGTTTAAGACCTTTTTCTTTCGTAATTGTCGGGTCAGAAAATAAATGCTGCAAATCTAAAATCTCGTCTTTAGAAAGTCCTAAATTATGGCACACTAATGTTAGACGATATGCTTCCTTTTGACCTATGATTGGCGAAGAGACTTTGAATAAGTCCAGCAAAGGAGATTTCTCTGCCTGAGAAAAACAATCATACATTTCAGTGGAAATAGCATTTGAATAAATATTTACAAATCTCAATAAGATACTTTTGCTATACTATAAATTAAATTATTTTTTACAGGGTTGGATCCAAAAATGCCTGGAGGTAGAGCGAACGCTCTAAAAAGTGGAGGCAAAGGTGGAAAAGGAAAAGCCTGCAAAACTGCTTCAGGTGATGGAAATATACTGATAGTCTGGAATTGACTATTGATTGGATTATGTAGCACATGTTTTACTGCTGATTGGTTGGCAGGATGTTTTCCTGGATCAGAATGTTCATTTTGCTGCTTAGGGTCATTGGCCGTCTCGGGTGGATACGATTCTGAGTTAATTTCATTGCTACTAATTTGTGCGTTCTTCTTCAGTGCTTGTTCCACAACAGCGTCTTCCAAGGCCCGACGAACTTTATCTGCATATTCTGCTGATGTTGCTGGATTGTTTAGCATTTTTCGAAGCTCAACAATCTAATGCAAAAAGGCATTATCTCTATCAGAGTTCATAGTCTATATATATGAAAAGCAACATTTTCAATACTCCTACTCCACTACTGCCTACATAAAAATTTCTTACGTCATTATAATGCATTTTCATTTCTTCAGCCGCTCGAGCCACTCTATTCGCCTTTGCTTGGGAAAGACCTGCATTTTTCGCTGCAGACTGCAAAATAAATATTGTTTTTAAGTAGAATGACGTAGTAATAAGGGGCGGGTATTAAAATGACTTCTAAACTAAATAAACAGAATGTCATGATAATTTCTTTAAGCTTTACCTTCAGTTTTTCCATTTCAACTGCAGGAACTGCATTATTTGATAGTTTGCTGTCTAATTGCACATTATTACCGGTTTGGGTACCAGAAGACGTCGTGGCATTGGGATCAATTGTTGCAGGATCCTCTGGATCAGGATCAGGAATGTAAAATGATTTGATCAGCACTTGGAAAACGGAGTGCTGGTCGTGTTGGTGAGTGTCACTTTGGTTATCATTATCACCTTCCCCAACAGGATGGAAATGTTGCGGAATTCCCGTTGCTCCCTTGTCATTGGGACTGTTTAAAGCTGAACTGCTATTTTCTTCATTAGAGAAAACTTCCACTAGGACGAAAAGTAGACACAAACCTTGAATAAAATGATTGCCAGGATTTAACAAACACAAATGGCCATTACGTAGACAAAACCGTTATTAGAGACAATGTTATCAATTCAATGTAACTATTCTAATGAATAAAGGAGTTAAAAATATTTCACTTCATAATATTAATATAATTATCTTACCAAATTGCGACAGCTTCATTTTCAATTTGTGTCTGTTTAAAAAGCTGCTCCTAATTGCAAAAGTTTTTGACAATACTATCTACATCCCAGCCCCAGTATTCGTCCTCTCGAAGAAGAATGTACAGAATGAGTGAATAATACACAGCAGCATGGATGGCACAGTTTCAGGAACTAAGTTTAAGGTTAAGGTACTTCTTACAATCTCACCTACAAATGTTTCATAGAGGAAAATAGAGACATGACATCGACATAAGTTGATAAGCAAATGTACCTTAGTTGTATTGTATCTAATATGACTTTAAGATTCTTATCTATCGAGTTATTCAAATGAAGCAAGAATAAAATGTTAGACAAACTCGGCCTTAATAAATTAGTTATTTCATAAGTTCTTACTTCTTAATACTATTAAATTATCATGCACTAACACCCATATTTAAACGTGGAATTGATGTAAAAAACAATTTCGTTACGTTAGTAGATGCCCCGAAGCTCGTTGCCCACTATTTTGATATGATTACTTGTGGGGGTTGTGCTATAAATATTACTTCATTAGGTTACTTCATAGGATTTAGTACTGTAACATTCACTAAGTTTGTACACTGATGAATACGGTAAACTCATTTCGTAAGTCATTCTTAGAATTAAATGTAGGGACAGAGAAGACAAGTAATCACATAAAACTAGTGATTGTTTGTGAATTAATTATATATTTAATATAACATTTATATTATTGATTTTAATTAGAAAGTAAATAGTACTCAAAGGGATAATTTTTTTGATTCGTATTTTTATTTAGTCCTTGCAGGTTGCAGGTAAGGTACCTGTAGCATTCAATGTTACAGATATTAATAAATATAGTATACAACTAAATTACGTATGTAAACATTCTTGATAAATCACAAGAATTTGTAAACGCGCAGCAGGTACTATTTACCTCTATTAATATAAAATTACTATCTGCCTTCACAGATTGCAATCTCCACATGCAACAGTCTAAAGCAAATTATGAGAAATATAGTTTATTACTTGATTTACAAATGATCTAATAGTACGGTTAAAATGTATTAAATACTTCTAAATGGATTAAAACTTATATCTCAACACGCTTAAATGGTGGAGTTACAATGCAATGTTTCAAATCACAAGTCGATATCAGGAAATGTAATAAAAAACGCACATTATTATCAATATAATATACAGAATTGTACTTTGTTCATGAACTAGTATGATATATATTTGTCATAAACTAAACTACCGTCAAGCAACAGACATCGACCGAGTTTTTCTTCGCTCTACATCTACATTTAGTGAATTTGAATGTTTTTTAGTAGAAAGCGAACCTGACGGGTCACAACTTGTCAACTTTCTTCGTTTCAGTACGTTTGGTCCCACTAAGTCATCCCCTGCATTTGCTGTAGAAACATCTTTAGAGCTACCATGTGCATCCATTTCACTGCTACGTTTGCGATTTTGATACCTTGTCGTGATAGAGGCGTCCTTGTGCACATTGTTATTACTTTTTCCATTTCGAACTCTGCTTAATCTGCTATCCATTTCACGAGATTCTTCTTTGTCACTTTTAGCAGGGCTAACATGCAGATCAATGTTCACTTCATTACAGGATCTACTTCTGCTTTTTCTGGGTGACTCTTCTGCCTCACTCTTATCGAAAATGTCTGATTGAGATGAATCGCTATTACCATTTACTTCCCCACATGGACTGTCCGGTTCCGTATCAGAGTCGTTTTTTAGTTCTTCCAATGTTGGCAAGTTTTCGAAGGTTTTGCTAAGTTTTTTATGTAATCTGTTCACATGAGATTTTGTTCTCGAAATGGAGACCTAAAGATAGACAATTCCAATTTATCGTTTATTATTTTGCATGTCAAAATTTTATTGAATATTATTATCAAATTATAAAATTCAATATTATATTAATAATTATAAAATAAACCCGGCTAGATTTAAGCATAGATGTAACAAAATATAAACAAATCTACCGTTTTAGGAAATCCTATCGACACCACTAAAACTTTTCCAATTAATTTTACGATAGTCCTTGCAAGTCCAGCATCACTGATTTCTAAACGGTTAAGCATGCGTCCAATGACCGATGTATACTCCCATTGCACATTTTCCAAAATAAGATTTAGCATATCAACAGCCAAAGACGCCTGAATTGCCTGCAATAAGTACAAATAAATGTTTTTTAACTTTTAACACGTTGTATTGAAGTAGGTAAAACACAGTAAGGAAAAACTAGTTTACCTTTCCCTCCGGATATCGCTGTATACTTTGACTTGAAATTGAAGGCAAAACGAGCTCAAATAATTTCATAGCATTTTCTACATTTATACCCCTTTCCTCATCGTCAGGTTCGACTTCGTAGTTCAGTACTCGTTCAAGGCTATTGAAAATGAATTATAATTTACATATACCTTATAATTTACATATACCTTATAATTTACATATACCTTATAATTTACATATACCTTATAATTTACATATACCTTATAATATTCATTGGTAGGGTCAACATGTACGAGTCTACTGACAACTTCAAAATATTTACCTTAACATTAGTCCTTTTGCGACTTTTTTAGCATTAATAACACTTAAATGAGAATATCGGGGAAGCCAACCGGTGATATTTGAGCAGATGGATGTCCCAGCTATAATAAAACAATTTATTTTTTTAACTTTCCCACATAAAAATTATTTTAATACGCAAAAAATTGAACAATTTATTTCAAAAATTCGCTTTTTGATAAAGATGCGATTTTCAAAATGGTCTGCTTACCATATTGTGGATCTACCCACATAGATAACAGCTTTGATATTAGACTTTCTGAATTAATTGTCACACAACCCCTCAACAGTAGCTTTAGCATTCCTTCCGTTTTGCACTCCACATGTTTAATACTCTGTTACAATTTTAATTCATACATAGTCAGTACAGAATAGCATAGTAGCACAAAATGGCTTTTCACAGCAATAGAACAGTGTAACAAAATAGTACCTTATTTTCTACGTCATTTGTGTATGAATCTAGTCTTAATATGAAATAACTTTCTAGGTCCTCTTTAGAGGCCTGGCTATCGTTCAGACAGGCCGGTAGATCTGAAAATTGGTGTAAATTATTTTGCAATTGAAAACATTTTATTTTTATAGTAACGAGCAGTTAAAAAATATTAATATTGTAACTAAAATACTAAAAATGACTCGTACTCACGACTCCGGAGTCTCTCATAAGGAAATCATACCTGGCCAGATGTCATCTCCTTCTACAAACTTAAATTCCTCAAATTTGTAAGTAAGTAGCAAATCAACTACACATTTATAAGCCACTGCTTGTACCTCGGGCGTGTCCATAGTTAAAGCCTACCACAGATTATAATTATTAGGGTGATATTATGGTTACATTGCCGGAAGATTATAGATTGCTAAAAAGGAAAGAAAGTCCAAACAGGACAGTAGCCCAGTAGACCAGACCAAGAGGAAAAATTAGTCTAAAAATCCGCAAATTTTTAGCGGTTCCCGAGATCAAGGTAACTTTAAATCTTGTAAAAAAGAAAAATTAGTTTGATTGTTATACAAACTTACCCGTAGTTGAGCTGTCATAACTTTGCGTGCTTCCCTTTTATCGTACATCGCAAACATACATAAAAGCTGTAAAGTGTGTATGCGTACTCGTGAGTCTTCTGACTATAAAACCATTTTTGTCATTAATTCATTATTTGGACCCAGGTTTGACTTAAAATGTAATGGAATAGACCGTGTATACATGATTATGATACACCTCAACCAAGGAACCGCAAATATTTAGAACAATTTTTGACATTTTTAACATACATAGTCAAAACTTTTGAAGAACGAAATTAAACCAATTTTCGTAGTGAAAGTAAGATCTTTTATTAGAATTTTGGAATTACTCATTACAGTGGCCATTTTCCAAAACAGCGAATAGGCTTTCTACGTAACTTTTTGGTTGAAAATGCACTAGTCTGTATTACGATTTTAGACAATTGTTAAAAACTTACGAGTAAAGGACGGCTGATTTCATTGTCAATAAATTGTCGTATGCATGGTATCACTTCCTTCTGTCGAATGAGAAATCTGGTTCCAATAACTATACCTCGTAAAAGACCCGAGTCGGAGATTTTCGGAGCTTGACTACTTAGAGGCTGTGAGGCTATCACATCGCACTGTTGGTTAACTTGATCTGTCTTTTTGAGAAGTAAACTATCATGAGTACGTGCCAAATCTTTGGCAATCTTATTGGCACCAAGACTTTCACGTTCCTTTGACATAGTTTTCTCCGCTTCTTCTAAACCAAGCAAGCCGCGCAAATCGTTTTCTTGTTTCTGGAGAACCAGTATCTCCTCATGTAAGCGCCCTGCCTCCAAGAAATCATTAGCTTCCTTTGCGGTATCTCTTTTACATATCAATTTGTTTCTCTCGTAACCCAAATTGGCCAGCTAAAAACAAAACTCCATTTTAATGTTTATTTCATCATTGATCACCAATATTATTATTTTTATTATTTTTCAACAGACCTATCAGCTTCCAATTACAAAGTAATTGTAGCCCAGATCCAGATCTTTCCTTACACCGCAGTGTAAGGAAAGGAGATAGCGAAAGGAAATCAAATATATCCACAACCATAGTTAGTATGCACTTATGGAAGGGTAGGCATTTTGAGAATCTGATAGTGTTGGAATACGCGAATATAGCCCTATTCAATTGTGCCCGGGCTCAAAAGGCTCCAACACCACCATTTAACTCAAGGATATTCCCCGTACTTATTTAGACACCGAGCCAAGAATACCCGAATACCCCATCCCACTGTCCTCAGAAAGAGACAAGCTCCAACCGAGAATCCAACTGGCGCTCGATTAGGCCTAGAGGTAGTGCATTATAACATAACCTCCGAGCCACGACAGCAGGAAGAATATATTGTATTGTATACATTGTTTGTGAAATATAAATAACTCAACAAATTGGCAATAATTTTCAATTATTAAACAGATATCTGTTGACGTTACTCAAATATTTCTTACTTTTTCTTTAAATCGACACCTATCTTCCTCTTTGAGTTCCGCCACTCTCATTGGCACTCGACAATTAGTGAACATTGGGGTTGAAGCGTCATAAGGGCTAAAATGTGGCGAATTTTCGTTAAAAGATGCGTCCTCGCCATTTTCGACGATGTTATTACTTCTCTGAGAAATATTAAGACTATTATTCCGGCGACGAGACGTTGAAGAATTGTTAGGTTGAGATGGGTCAAAAATATTTTGAATAACATTGGTTATTATTTCTTGAAATCTAATGGCATCTACTATTTTGTGCAATGTGTCAGTGGCAACAACAAGTAGAGGAGCTTCATCCAAAATAGGGTCGATCAAAATGTTGATTAATAAGTGCTCCAAGTCCCGTCTAGTATTTAAAAAAATGCATGGATGTTAAGGAGTTAGGCATTGTTTTCGGGTTATTCTTACACTTTATATTTAAGAAAATATTCACAAAATGCATTTATTATTGCTTCAAAATTTAAATTGGATCCAAAACTAAATTTTTCACCAATTTCAATCAAAATTGAGTTTACCTGGTACTCTCTTCAAATGAACACATGGCCGTAATACGGATAGCATGAGTTAAGCACAATAAATATGTCACTTCCTCCTCCCGTTCATTAAGTTCTGCTTCCTCGTTTTCATCGTGTATTTTTTCGACTAAGCTGCAGAAACAATCAAAAAATTGCAAAGACACTGCTTTAATTCAGGAGATAATTCAGATAGTATAGTCTATATCTGTGACAATAACTTACCGTTCTAAGTATGTAATAACCTCGGCCGCTGTTGGTAATAATTTATCGAGACAATATTTCTTATCTTTAAATTTCGAACACAGGAACAACCAATATATCATTTTTTCTAACGATATCTGATCCACTGGTATTAACTTTTGTTCGTTTAGAAAGCTACGGTCTATCTTTTCAAACGATTCTTCTGTATTCTCTCTGCAATTGGATATAGTACAATATTATAATCGCAACTGTTATTAAAAGCTAAAGCAATAATGACACCTCTGCGTCGTAGAAACATTAAAATAAGTTCTATGACGGGTGTATTTCGATTTTGAATAAGTCGCAATGTTTCCAACCTTATAATTCCATCCAATATACATGAAGTTGTTTTGGGTTTGAAAGATAAATCCAAACGTAGAAGAAAGTTTACAACTCCTTTGCTTCTTTCTAACCATACCGGTATGAGGTCTTCCATAATGTGCTTCCTAAGTGTCTCTGCATTCGTAAATTAAATTCAAAAATTTAGAAATTATTACAGGGTAATTAGAACCTATAGTAATAATATTTTAATGTTTATTTACCATTGTAATGCTTCAAGCCCCAGTGCAAAAGTTTTTGCATTTTGCTAGGGTGGAGTGTCATTGGTCTGTTGCGTAAAACTTTGAAAGCTTCGATTGCCACAACAGGTGAACGGTCAAACGCTTTATCGCAAAAGAAGTCCGTGCTTATACTTTCACAACCTTTCAGTGCCAATATGCTGAATTTTCGTACCTCCGCGTTAGGGTCATACATGGCACAGTACTTAATTCCTGTAATTATCACAAAATGACACACATTTATAAATTGTATAATACATAACATGTATACACAGTGGTCGCACACACATTGTGTGGCACATTAGAATAAAATATACAGGCATATTCCATACATTGGACATTGTCATTGCCTTCAAAACTGAAATTAACACCATAATTAAGGGAAGGGGCCATTTTGTGGCTCTCAGTTTCCCTGATAAATATGTTAGCCATGAGCATAAAAACAATTACCCTTTCGCGTGTCTCTGTTTTCAAGGAAAAAGCGGAGAGCCAAAGCTGCTTTTGCACGGACCAAAAAATATTTATCCTGTGAAAGTAAATAAACCCAATAATGAAATTAAAATTCAAGCATGTTTAAGCTGCTCAATACCTTTCAATATATTAGTTTATAATTTTTATACCCTTATACGATAACAAATAACTTCTCGAACTGTGTTCCTGAATTCAACATCGGATAGCAACGGATGCTCGTTATGAGCTGTCAGTATTTTGTCCATCAACTCAACAACACGAAGCCGAACATTTTGACGATCTTCGAAAATGACATATTCCTAAAAATGGTATATTGTATTAAGGGACAAGACATAACAGCATTTATATTGAAATTCTTAAATGTTTATCGAAAGCTCACTTTCATTAAATATTTTAAAATGCTGTAAAACAGAGGTTTAGTCTCCAAACTAAACGATGCTGCTAGTTTATCGTCCTCCATTCCAAAATTTAGAATCACTTCGGTAAATAATTTAATAACTCTCTCAGCTTGAAGGGATCTATCACTTTTGAATGGCACAATCATTAATCGAAGTAATATCGAAGAGAATGCTCTTTGATATGTAGAGGCAGTCTGGAATATAAAAATTGACAATAAATTGTATTAAATAAATGTTAGTCACATTGGTGTGAGATTAAAAAGTAAAAAGCATCAGAGACTATAATATAGATGCAACATGCAACAATACAAGTACTCATACTTATACTTATAGTGTCGCAAAAGAATCACATTGCATAATGTGAACTCAAACTCTGTTACAGAATGGTATACCCAAAGAGTATAATAGCATTCGAACCTCTTTGGGTATACCATGTGAACTCAGCAGTAATTGATTTAGTATAATTTGAGACCTTCATTTTCACAGTTTAGGTTCCCACTTTCTGGACTGAAAGTAATTCATAAAACCAAAACCACTTTTTTTTAAAAAAAAAGTACCATGTATTAGTCAATTAGTGCCATTTAGTCTTAGCTTTTTGGTGATATATTTTTTTGTGAAAAATGTGGATCACTTTGAACTATACCTCAAAGATCAAAAATTATACTAACTCTACTAGTAAATTATTACTACTAGATATAATAATATAAAAAACTGAATAAACTTACATCCAAACTACCCCTTTCTTTATAAAACACTTCGTTGAGTTTTTTGATAATCTTTGGATGCTTTGCACTACGTTTACAATCTGGCATTAAATTTAGTATTCGATTTTGGATGTATTTGGTAATGAGAGACTTGCTGGACGCTGTGGCATTCAAAGTTGTTTGCGATAATTTTTCGAGTGTACTGTTTACACCATTCTTCTTCTTAGTTGTATGTCGAGATTTATCACTTTCTTCTTCTTCCTCTTCAACTTCGTCAACCCGTTCCAATCGTGGCAATCTCTTTGCCACTTTTCTTGTTGACATAGCGTTTCTAGTCATGGTGGCCTATTGACGCATAAGAAAGTAAAGTTTTTTTAACATTCATCATGTACTATTGTTTTTCTTTAGTAGTGATCAACTAAGCATTTAGTACAAAGTAGTTTCATAGTTTTTTGGGACTATATTTATATTGCTTATTTTTACCCCTCCCCCCTCCACTCTAACTGTTGTCCTGTCATGTTCCTATTTTTCAATTATTATGAAATGTACTAATTGTTGTAAATGTTGACTAGACGTAGCCACTTTCTAGGTAACAGCTTCCATTTCAAAATTTTCAAATTGAAAATAGCTACTTACTTTTTAAAACAAATGTAAGACTTCAAGTTTCAACTTTGATGTAAGTCACTAGTAAAAATAGTGAGAGAATCTTAAATTATTTTAAGTTTTTAGTCTAGTATGATAGTCCGTTTGTTGTGACAATTTCGCACAATTGTGCCGCACCCTGCAAATACAAGAATTTAAAATTGGATTGGATCATAGCTTTTGTTAAGTCAGATCTTCTTATTTCATATTTATAGGTCATGTCATTTTCCTTTTACCTATTTTGGATTTGAATTCGACTGAGACAGGTTAGGTTAGAGCATAGAACTAACAACTATTTGAAGTCAAAAGTGAACTTTTTATAGAGCAGTCGGACTTCGAACGGTCAACGTTACTTTTGATTTTTTAATAGTACAAAACAGGTAAATGTTTTGAAAAATATGAATAATTTTTTCCTAAAGTGTTTCGATTGGGAACTCTTCTTTCAACTTTCATGAGCTTGAAACGCACAAACTACTGTCGAATTCAAAGGTTGAAGGGAAAGGCAAATACAAATACATTACAATACACACAATTTACACAATCAGTGCATAGTATTTTGAACAGATAGAAGATAAATTAATTATTATTAAAGATGAACGAAAAATAAGTACCTTCAACTTCAATCTTTTGAAACCTTTTGATGTTTGACTTCTTTGTCAAAATAATCAGCGCTAGCTTGTAACTTGATCCGCAGAAATTTACAAGACAACCATAATAATTCTGATTCTGATTGTTCAAGAGTTGTTCAAAAGTAATGAAATAATCCCCCTAAAAAAGGACCCTAAAACATTGACAATCAAAATGTTAAATATTTTTATGTTGACGTTTAGAGAGTGAACTCCTCCGGATGTGGAGTCTGCTGAAGTCAGAAGTCCGAATGTTTTGCTAACCGCCAAACGCGTTTAGCTCCGCTGTATGTTCACATTGCTTGCCGCGTAAATGTGGCCCAGAGGCACAGGCTCTATTCACCACACACACCAAAAAACAGATTTCCGTTTTCCAAAAATCTAGCTTCTCTTCAAGATATATGTTAACTTTCACCAGTTTTCACCAATGGTACCAGACTTTCTCTTTACTCCATTTAATGCATATAATACACCTTTCACCAATAATATCCCATTCATATACAGCAGGAGACAGAAAAACACATTTGCACACACTTGTTGCTTGCTGAAGATGCGCGGTTAAAATACCAATGAATAGGCTATTACATTATTGTTACAAAGTGAGTGTGTGTGAGTGAACTTTAAATTGAAAAATAGTAAAAATTCCATTCATATTTTGATGTAATTATACTATCGTCGAAAACTTAAGTGGGTAACATCATCATTGTTTTTGTGGCGCAGCTATTTATATTGGCTTTTATTCAGGTTTTGTTTCATTTTGAGAACTTCTCTCTCAAGATTAGATTGCATTTTAACTTTCTTGTTTGTAGGGGCATATTTGACATTATTCATTAAAATTCCTTATTATAAGTTGTAAGTAGTAGGTATGAAATAAAATAATAATAATATAATAATAATATTACAATAATGTATGAAATAATTTATAAATAGTATAATGGAGTTCATGAATTTTTATTTTTGCTCCTTATTCATTTTCAGGTCAAAATAGTTGAATAATCTGTATATCAAACATTTTGAAAATGCCGAATAATAAGCTAGCTAAGAAAGCAATGGGAAAACAGCAAACAATTCTGAGGTTTTTTCCCGCTTCACCGTCTACTGCTGACAAAAAGAGAACTGGCAAAACATTGGATGAACCTCCTTTGGATGCTTCTAATAAAGTATATTTTTATAAACTGGATTTTGATAGATAGCATTATAGCAATAAATTATAATGGATTCTGTATTATTTCTTTCATATAATAGGATGGAGAAACGCATTATAATATTGATGATACACATATTACACCTAGAAAAAAATTAAAAACAGAATGCAATATTTTGGAATCGGAAACAAATGGAGAACAAGATGATACAGCTGTAAAGACACCTCTGACCCCAGAACAGCGGAATACTATAAATGAAAAAGCTGTAATTTTGAATTTGCTTGAGTTATATTATTTAGTAAATTCATTTGTGGTGTTATACCGTCGTCATTTGACTTCCGTGTAGTGGAGTCGATGGATGTTTTATTATAATATTAGTGACGCACTTGGTTGTATGTTGTATTACTCTTTCACTTACAACCAACAAAGTCTATTTCTTCTTATTCCGTGGATTGCTATAATTGCTACTTTGCTACTAATGTTATTATTATACAGTTTGGTTTATGAATAGGACTATAATTGACATCTCTATGTATAAGTTTGTTTATTGTGTATTTGACCAGTTTATTCATTGCAAATGTAAATAGGTTGCTGCACGCTTAATTAGAGCATCAAACATGTATAAAGCTTTGGATGCAAAGATGGGAAAATCTTGGTTTGCTGCACTGGAAAAGGAATTTATTAAAGATTACTTCAAACAGGTATTCTTAATCTCCAACAGTTTTTATTTTCACTAATTTATTTCTTAGCTGATATTTTGAATATATTATATCGAATGAAAACTGTTTTATTCCTTTATGCATCTCTCGATAGATGCATAATTATTAAATGATTATTACTTTGAAGCGTGGCTTAATCATTGATATTAAAGGGTACATTTATTAGGCATTTTTCTTGTATCTAGTTAAACGAGTTTGTTACATCCGCAAGAAGTAGGGCTACAGTTTTTCCTCCATCTGAAAATGTTTGGGAATGGACGAAACAGTATCCAATTAGGGACGTAAAAGTGGTAATTCTTGGTCAAGATCCATATCATGGTCCTAAGCAAGCTCATGGATTGTGCTTTAGCGTTCAAAAAGGAATATCCCCTCCTCCAAGCTTAATTAATATGTACAAAGAATTGGAAACGGATATTCCAGGATTTTCCAGACCAGGACATGGTTGTCTGCAAGGCTGGGCGGATCAAGGTACTGAACGTTTGTTTAGAAGACAGCAAATTGCCCAAATAATATCAGAAACTAAAGTTTACTACCGTATGAATATGTATTGTTAAATATTGTATTTGAAGGTGTCCTGCTGCTCAATGCCGTTTTAACTGTCGAATCTGGCAAAGCAAACTCCCACAAAGATAAAGGCTGGGAAAATATAACCGATGCTGTTATTTCATGGATTTCGTCAAATCTCAACTCTGTCGTATTTTTATTGTGGGGTTCCTACGCACAGAAGAAGGCTTCAATGGTGAATAAGGTGCGTAAAATGTCATTGTACATCATACAATTTGTAGATCAGCAATTTTATTACCGTGTTCATACATTTGTATTGTTTTAGTGCAGTAGGCAGTGTCCTTTTCAAAACAAGTCAATATTATGTACATGTAGCTAATCTGTTTTGATCATTACAGAGTAAACACTTCATTCTACAAGCTCCACATCCTTCGCCACTATCTGCTCACAAAGGATTTTTTGGTTGCAGACATTTCTCTAAATGCAATGATATTTTGGAAAAACAAGGCAAAGTAGCTATTGACTGGACTCAGCTACCTTAGTAGAACGACCAAGAAAGACAGCGTTACTACTTTTTTAAGTTTAATTAAATGCTACTATAACATTTTATTTTATGGTTTCCGTTTTTGGACGAATTAATTAGTCAATATTGTGTACTTGTGATGAATTAATTAATTTTATGCAGAATTATTTCGCATGGAAAGAAAATTTTGGGTAATCTTGTTTTGTACCCTGACTTATGATAAGGACGAAACAATGTCTATGATTTTGACATGATAATTATTATTTGATATATTCACAATTAATTTTGTATAACTTGCCTGGATTTACATTACTATAGGCTTTAAATTATAGTATTTTAGAATAAGTACGCGTATTGAATGTAAATTTTCTTCGTTGAATAAAATGATTGCCAGTTACCCGGAAATGTTATGACCTAGGTATCTTATAATAATTTGATAGCTGATGTTTACTGACTATAGTGACCATGGTCTTCATTTATCTGATAAAAGTCTGTACAATTTAATATTTCATGAGACACGCTTTTAGGTTTAATGGCAGAACATTCAATTGTGAGAACTGTAAGAATGTTTGCAAAATCATAACTGAAATAGTTTTGTGGTGAATTGATTTAACATTAGTTTTATTTTCTTTTTTGGAGGGCGAGAAATCCTCGTGTTTCTAGTGGCATTCTGTATATATTAGAAGTCTGGTTGACAATCGCATCGACATTAACTATGACAGATCCGATTGGATCGTCAAATAGTAGGTCCTCGTCAAGAACGTCAAATCTCCATCTCTACAACATACACGAAATTCATGATAATTTCAAACATAAAATAATTTACAGTTGCGGTATGAATCTATTAAGAGTACAGTTCCCCTGATTTGGAAATCTCAGATGACTATCAAAATACAGAGTAATTAAAGAAACTCTTGATTGGGATGGTCCGGGACATTTGGTCCCGCAGATTATTCCTAGAAAAAAGCTTGTTTCGCCACCTGTCATAGAAAATCATCGTCATGGTACCCACCTTGAACTAGCCCCTGATGTAATGTATGTATTTGTTAAGAGTACAGTTCCCCTGATTTGGAAATCTCAGGTGACTATCAAAATACAGAGTAATTTTTTTTTACTTTTTTTTGAAATAGCGTCCAGAGTTCTTGTCCGATTTTCTTGTGTAGCACATATTTGAAATCCTGGGTACATTATCTACCCCGCTACGGCACAATATGTTCGACTTTTCTTACTCATTTATCATAGCTTCCATAAAACATGACAAAATACTCCAAAAACACTAATCTGCGTTTAACGGAAGATACAGCAAAGATATCAAATATATTGTATTATTGTCAGTGTTTTCATTATTTGCGTCACGAATTAAAATCCACAACGCAAATAATGAATACACTACTTATCTCAATATGGAAATGTTTATGTTGATTGCCCAGCCAGGAGACAGATTATGCTTTGTCTTCCTCGCTGGACAAAGACGTTCAGTTTAGCCGCAACTTACCTTTCATGATTCCTGGAAGTGAAGGACATTCACTCCAGAAATCACTACACTTACCTTTAACTTTCCTATACATTCGTATAGCTTAGCCATAGAAGATTGGACTCAATTGGACTCCAGGGATATCAAAGTGACAAGCAATCCTGAGGGCTGGAGAAAGGTTGTTAAGATCATCAACGACGACAACTTCTCAGATGACAATCTGGATTTGCAAGAACCACCAGACAAGAAACCGAGGACGGCATCTGGATTGTTGACTGGGAAGCAAGTTGCAGATCTGACAGACAAAATGTCCAGATGGTTCGTGCCTCCACCTGAGGACGGTAGAATCCCACCCAGTCGCAATA